>OZ020252.1:10706198-10944306 GCA_963971285.1 Astropecten irregularis | reverse complement strand
CCTATAATTATGCAGGCTGTAGTGAAGAAGCCATAATAATACTCAACAGTGTACAGAGTAGGCCTACTGCACACTGAAAAGCCTATTACCAGTGCACAATCTGTATGTTGTAAAGTGCATGCTGCATATGGCATACCGTAGCATAGGCGGCAAACGTTACGGTGCATTTAGTGTACCGTGATTTGCAGACTCGTATATTGCAAAAAATAACCATTAGATTTTATCTCACAAAAATCAGTCCATATTCCACAAGTAAAATTTGACATATATCTCGCACTAGACGAGTTAAAGAGAAGAAGACGATTCTATCAAATGAAATCTCATTGAAATGATCTCATTTGCATTAATATAAGAATTCAAATACATGGATGACAGTCACAATTTCACAGCGAAAGACTCTGAAAAACGGACTGAACTGATAGGCCTATCAGCCGAGAAAGTACAGAATCACCCCCATCCGATGACGTCCGTTCCGAACATTAATAGCAACAACTTAAGAATGGGTATTGCCATTCAATTAGAAGGTCCCATCCTCTGAAAAGAAATCTCTGCTGTGCTTGCTTTGTATGGTTGCAGGCATTGGAAGGTTCATTGCTTGTTGTCAGGTAATTAATGGATAGATTATTAGAGTTGTTGCGCATGGTCATCACGCTGACACGGCGTGATAGCATCACGTGGGTGCGTGATAGTACATTTCCTGAACATTTTCGTTGCCCATTCAAGCGTCACAGCGATACGCACACCTGAGGTTTTAACTACAAACATAATGACAACAAAAGAAGACTGTATCAGCTTCGAATTCAGGTCCCGTTTTTCTGCATTCTTTGTTTCCGAGCTAATGCATTCAGCCTTATCACAGAGAACTGCTTTAGGCGACAAAATCATGGAACTCTTCGTGTTATGGCAATGAAATCAGTAAAACCGATGGAAACGTAGGACGTTTACGAAACGGCTCAGGCTCAGGCTCCACTTCTGTCATCCATATGCTGAAAAAATAGAATGTGTTTTTTTTTAGTCAAGCTGAAGCTCTGTTTTCCTTTTCAAACCAGAGAATCTACCTCCGAACCACAGCCAAAAGTCTCTATTTTGATACCCGTTATTTTAAAATTGACTCAAGAAATGGAGCTGGAGCCGGAGCCTGAGCCGGAGCCGAGGTTTGGAAAAGGGCCCTGGTGTTTTGGAATGGATTCACGAAATGGAGCTGGAGCCTGAGTGAAACGGAGCCTGTGCCTCCGTTTCGTATAAAACGTAGACTGTGAAGTGGGTATTTCTAAGGCTCTGAGGGCAGCAGACAGCAATTATTCAACGTGAAACCAAGGTGTGTTTGAATATCATGGCAGCGGCCATTCAGGTACATCATGAGACTCGACCAACATAGGGCTGGATAGCTCAGTTGGTAAGACCACCGGCACAGTATTCTGGAGGTCGCTGGTTCGAATCCCAGTCATTGATCTTAATTCGTTCACTTTTCATTGAGTTTAAATTAATTGAAATTCAGTCAGTTTCCCTTGTGATTATATTCGATGATTATATTGATTAAATAGTCGCAGTCTCTTTGAGTGACCATCCATGTGCTGTTTCCCAGGTGGCAGCATTGATAATGCCGCGTGTATCTTACGTGTATCATTGAAACGATCCCTGGGGTGTGGCGGTGTGTGCGTGGTTTCATGGCTTCTGACTGCCAAACGAACAAGGAGAGTTGACTATTGGGGTCACCACCAACATAGGGCTGGATGGCTCAGTTGGTAGAGCGCCTGTACGGTATTCAGGAGGTCGCCGGTTCGAATCCCGCTCCAGTCAATTTTTCTTTGTTCACTTTTCATTTATATTTGTTCGTTTTTATAGAATATTTTGCTATAAATATTATTGAGGGAGTTGAACTTCAAGTCAAGTCCACAGATGCATTCAAACGGCAGACCGTACACATCATCGACACCATTCTCTCATGTATCTGCAATAGATTTTTACTAAGAAGGTTACTAAAAACAAGGACATGTATAGGTTTAGTGTGAGTGTACACTGTACTGTGATTATTGTTTGTTAACCACAGTTCTTTCTAAATAAAACAACCCACAAGAACCTGAGAAAATCTTTTTTCTTTATGTTATTTCTTTGTGGCCTCCGTGCCCTTTTTTCAATACCCGATTTGGCCTTGGTGCCCTGCCTCATTGCCTTGGTGCCCTTTAAAATTTGGCTTCATTCAAGGCCAAGTGGCCGTGCCCTAAAAATTGTTAAATTTGAGGCCTGTGTTAGTTAGCTTTTCTTTCATCACACATTATTATCTGCAGGCGTGAAATTAACCAATTTGGGAAACTTTGAAATTGGTTTGACATGTTAGTTGTCAGCTATTTTATCTATGAAATTCATTTTTACACCCTCACTCTGCAATCATATGTTTATTGAAAATGGCAATATTTACAGTGTCTAGAACTTTTTACAGAACACTTGTACCAAGGCATGATGACTTCAATTATGTGTCTTAGGCAAGTGATTCCTAGATTGTGCTCCTCAATATTGTCCCTTTCATCTCTTACCTGCTTCCTTGCTTTCTTCCTGGAAATCATCATGTTAGTTGCCTTTTGATGTTTCAAGTTTCTGTGTCATTTGATTCGCTTTCCTCTGTTATATCTTGCAAGTCTCATCCCGTCTGAAGTCTTCCTATTATCAGGTTTTTGCTTGTTTCTCTCTCTGGATGACATTCAGTCTTTAGCCCCTTCAGCCCATTTGTGTTGTTGTTGCTTTGTTTGTAACCTTAATTCCAGGCAGTCTAGTACTCAATGAAAGCAGCTGTGTTCTGAACTCAAAGATTTCAGTCTACTAAAAAATGCCATTCTATTCAAATGTAAATAAAGGGTGTAAATGTACCACAATGAGTGAATGTTTGGGACAATAAAGGTTCATAAAACCTCTTGTTCCAGACAGTTTTCAATGATTCAATGTATTTCACTGGAAATAACAAAGCAATCATGAATATTGTCATGCCATGATGTGAACTGCTACATGCTTCTCATGATAGAAGGGGTTAAGGTTCCAAGTCCAATCTAATTAACCTGCTTTTATTGCTGGTGTTTTTGCAGCTCTTGCTGATGGTCGCCCCAAGGATGCTATGAAGCAAGCTCAGAAAGTCTTGAAGACAGTAGAGAGATGGCGAGATGAGGATGTTCCTGATAAGCAGGAGTTTCTATCTAATCTACATAGCTCTATGGGTAATGCACAGCTAGATCTAGGCAAGATGGGAGAGGCACTGGAACATCATCGCATTGATCTTCAGATTTCTAAAGAAAAGTGAGTTTTCCTTATCATCCCATTGTATCTGTTTTTGTCTTATTAGATGGATTGCAGTTTCATATTTAACCCATTTGAATACCATGACATCGTAGCGTAAATTTGGAAGATCTTGTGGGATTTATTTATAAGGTGGTTTGAGCAGCCTTAGAATAGAGAAATAAGAAAGATAGCAAGAGACACTTGCCTTGACTCCATGCTGTCTTGCAGTCAGAGAAAGCTACATCAGATGAATTGTGGTTATATTTAGCGGTTAGCACAGTTTGTTTCCACCAATGGCCTGATACATGCATGCTGCTAATTACAGGATAATAATATTCTCTAAATGCTACCCATAATGTCGTGCACAAAGTTTACCAATTTCTAAATATCCACCAGAGTGATCAACTTGTAATTGATATATTTCTTGTTGGGAGAATTCTCTGTCTTCAGGTCTTACATTAAAAAATGCTTCTTTAAAAGTTACTTGTAGCATCGGATTTCTCCCTAACGTCAACTTTTAAGGAGAAACGTAACCCCTAATGTAGCTTTTTAACAATACAACCACATAGTTATACTAGTAATGTATAAATACAAAGTCTGTAGTTGCATTTAAATATTTATAAACCAGCATTGGAAAGGGCCAATTTAGGTACATGTATTACTCATTGGTTTCTATTAGACTCATGACCCATAAAGTTCATAGTAATAATTTGAATATTAAGCCTATTAATTATTACGTTATTAGTAAATCCAAATGTAAATGAAAAATGAACTCCAATCTAAACTCTCTATGCAGTGATTTTGAAGATGGGAAATCCCGTGCACTGGACAATATTGGCCGTGCCTATGCACGCATCGGCAAATTTGACCAAGCTATTGAACATTGGAAGGAGAAACTACCCTTGGTCAAGTCCACATTGGAAGCTACCTGGTTATATCATGAGATTGGTCGATGTCATCTAGAGCTGGGAAATTATACAGAGGCACATGACTTTGGAGAGAAGAGTCTTCAAGCTGCACAGGATGCTGGAGATGATGTATGGCAACTGAATGCTAGTGTTCTAATCGCTCAGTCAGAAGGTAAGCATTCTTTATTCAATGGATGCTAAAAAGTAATAAATACAGTTACATAATAATAACAATAATAACCGTTTTCATATAGCTCATATCACAATCAGTGATGTCTCTATGCGTATATTACTATTATCTCTGGTCATTGGACTACATCATTTACATTCCTGAAAAACCAGGGTCGTTTTCACCAAACTCATCATAACTTACTGTCAATCGTAGGACTTTTGATGCATTAATTGCAGCCCTTAGTGGGATATACCCCTATGATGGATTTTCCTTTGTATCTTGAGGTATGATCGATCGTAGGGTTTCATAAAACACTAAGATTGTTCTTAAATGTGAACTTATCTTAGTTTACTAAAGAAAGTGCGATGTCACAATACAAATCTCTGTGGTAATACTGACAACTCATCTTAAATGATTAATAATCGTAGTGTTTAGTGAAATCCAGCCCAGGATACAGCATTAAACATTTGACAGAATACACTCAATGCCTAATTAGTAAGACTTATTTATGAATTGTAATTTGTAGTGAAACTTGGAGATCTGCAAGATGCCATTGAATCCTTTGAGAGAGCCCTTGAGATGGCTACTGTGCAAGGAGATGAACCAGCACAAAAAGCAATCTCTAAGGCATTAGAAGAGCTGAATCAGAAGATTGTACAAGGGATACGAGATGGTGATAATAAACAAGCTGAGGAGGAGGTGGAAGAAGACAAGAAAGAGACGAAGCAGGAGAAAGTAGAGGAACAAAACAACAAGAATAAAGAAGAAGATGCACCAGCACAGAAAGAGGAAGAAAATACAGGTTTGTCAGAGTCTTTTATCTTTAAATAGAATAATGAATGATCAAAATTTCAATTCAATATGTGAAAAATTCCTAATTAAAACACAAACCTGCAACGGTCTATCAAATTTCCACATGAAATATTAACCAGGTGCATTAGACAAAACTGAATTGCAACATTGTATGTGGTTATTACAAATGAAAATGTTCAAAGGCCTTGATTTTGCTGCGGATCTTGGTCGCCATATTTGATCTTAAATGCATGTCCCAGGCAGGATACACTCAAATGCAACCCAGAGCATTTTTGGTCTGATCGCATTCCTGAAACAAACTTGCCCTTAACAAATCGGGTCATGAAAGATAACTTTGATTGATGAGTCGTCAATAAGCTACAAGCATCCTCATCCTTTATTTACTGGTGATTCAAACATTGATTAATGGATGGAATTTGCCCATGCCATCATGTGAAATCTCAAACCAGCAAAATATCATGTGATGCTTAATGATTCTGATTATTAATTCACAAAACTGGACAACTGTAATAAAACAGTACCTCTTAAAGTGGAACATATGCTATATGTGTGAATATATACTTTGATATAGGGAACTATGTGTGTGGTTTTATGGCTTCTGACTGCCAAATGAACAAAGATGATTGACTACTGGGACACTATCAACATAGGGCTGGATTTCAGTTCCTAGAGTGCCAGGACTGTATTCAGGAGGTCGCTGGTTTGAATACCGCTCCAGTCAATTATTCTTTGTTCACTTTTCAATGACTTTTAACCTGCAGTTGGACATGTTCGTAGCTGGTATCGTAGCTTGTGTTTGGTTTTGGTATTATTGATCTGACTGAACAACTTGCAAAATGGAAAAGAGAGTGTAAAAGTTCCTGTCAATCTGTTGAATGGAATTATTATTATCATCTATTTCTGGAAATGACACCAAGGATTCCTCAAAAGCACCCTAGGCACTGTAGCTCGAAAGCCTGATGAAACCTGTTATGGAAAGATGATGAGAAGGAGATACAGTTTTAGAGGTGGGAGGAAAACCCCAGAGTAATATTCTGGGTAAAACCCACAGAATCAGGTAGGGACTGAAACCCAATCCACTTGTGGACCGAGACGGACTTAAACCCAATCCGCAGAGGTGAAAGGCGAGGAAAGAACCGCCTACGCGAACCTGACTCCCAATTGAATCTGGGGTCTGAAAAAAATGCCTCTTCTTGAACGGATTTTGCCACTCAAATACAATTCCTGGTAATACTGAGAACAGAACATAAACCCCTATGACCTGCATGCATTGCTACCTTTAGACCAGCAAGCAGCCAAGCAGGCAGAGGATGAATATGAAGAACAGTTTGAAGATGAAGATGAGAAGAGTACAGGAAGACAAAGTGTTCAAGGTTAGCTGTCAGCATCATCATAGTCACACATGGCTTCATCATATGGTGCTGGGCTGTCTCATCATAATTATTCTTACACCATTCAATTTTATTCCCACCTTCTTGCCTCTCTTACAGGCTTTCAAATCCTTTGAAAAATGCAGACATGCTTTTGTATGCATTTTTACATATTTCTTGACACTGTCATGATTTCAAAGTCCCTTCAACATTTCTCACATCAATTTTTCCTGTGCTTTTACTTATTTCTATTATTCCTTGCAAGTTCCTGGCAATCTTGTGGGCTTTTACATGTAGATTTCTTTTTACTATTCTGACATCAGTTTCTCCGTACTTTTACCCAATGACTTTAAATGTGACACAAGAGTGTTATGGTGTACATTCTCTCACCATTACCCATACCCTAAAAATGTTTTGTTTTTGGCTTGTAATAATTTTTATGTGATACTTGATTGCTGAAACATTTCATTACATTAAAAACCTGTATTTATACTTAAACCTCATTTTCAATTGTTTCATGTTTAATAACAGCGTGTATATAAATCCTTTTTCCTTTCCTTGACCATCTTTCACATTGGTTGATCTCCTGGTATTTTCTGGGTCTTTTCATATTGACCATATAACATGACCCAAAGATTGATAGTTGAACGAACTTTGCTCTCACTTCTGGAAAACTTAACTGATTCATCATCTGATTATAGATAACATCCACCTTTTAATTCCATGGGTTAGGCTCTCTTCAATCTCATTTGTAGATATTATTATCTAACATTTTCTCTCTAAAGGATGATTAATGTTTATCCTTTCCGCTACTACCTGTATTTCTTTTTAACCATGGCATATTGTTCTTTCATCCATTCATTGGGATTTGCTAGGAGCACAGTGTACTTTGCAATAAGTAGTGTGTGCGTACATGATTGTTCCTTTGAAATTAAGCATTCAATACATTAATTGGCAGCAGACTTAATAACTGTACAGGACCTTGTATAATATGGTCACATTTAATGACACGTTCATACTGTCACCAGATCTACAGATACTTCACCCGTTAAATGTTAATGCATGTAGGTGCCTGCAGAGGTGCCTGAGTTTGTATTGGTTTTCAAACTGTGGACTTAATTATAACAAAACAGACAATAGGGTCCACAATTGGGAAAAGGTTCCATGATTTGAAAGCGTGCACTACGCAAATGGAACTGCTGCCAAACAGTTTCAGTCCAATTAACTAAAGAGGAATATGGGGTCCACGATTGTAGACATTTACACATGTTAGTGTGAACATTTGTACCCTAATATGCTCAAACACACAAGAAACGTCAAGAATATGTGACATTTTATTTGAACTCTGAATGAAGTCACTACATTAGTCCATACATCCTGCTGCAACAAGTCTCATATAAGTCTCAGACCATTATTTTCTGACGAAACCATCACCATGATTACCAATGTTTTTATAGGAGCCATAGAATACAGTCTGGTTTTCATGAGTTTTGCCTCAGAATTCACAAACTGGCAAGATAACATGAATCTTTCTTGTTTTGGTTCAGAACTTGGCCTGATACAAATTAGCACGTCTAAGCAACTATATTCATAATGTTTGTATAGTTGCTTGATTTTCAAAAGAAATATTCAACATGAAATGACATCTTTAGCACAATTTATATCCATGATAAAGAAATCTGAACAAAAGTTTGAAAAAAGGAGAACAAAACAAGAGTGTGCAGGCAGTTTCTTCATCATCATCATTCATTTCATCATTGAACAATTTGTGATAAAATATGTCACAAAAACCAAACACTTGATATCTTTCCCAACAGTCCATATAGTCAAAATATGTTTTCATCCATTGGTTTATGAAATCATTTATCCTAACCCTCTTAGAAGTGCCAGAGGAAAAACCTGTAGAGGAGATAAAGCAACAAGAATCTGAAGCACAGCAAAATGAGGATAAATCAGGTATTCAATCAAGTTATCTGGTGGAGGAATCTTAACCCAGCTAATAATCAAATGCTCCTTATAATGAGAGGATATATGATGGAAGTCTGTAGATAGACCAAGTTTAAGATCTAGCTATCAGGAAAATACTTAACTATCTGCAATTTCAAATCAGTTTCATGTTATGTTCTCTGAAGTATTGAACATTATTGAGATTGTTAGTCATTGAGGTTGTTATTGAAATTGAAGGAGGAGATGCTAAGTCAGTAGCCTCTGAAGGGAAGAAGAGTGTTGTAGGAGAGGCTGAAGCTGAACAGGAAGGCCTTGCCGCTGAGACTGACATCCAGGAAGATATACCTGAGCAACAAGCACAGCAAGACGATACTACTGAGAATGGGCAAGAGCCTAAAAAGACAGCGCCTGGTGAGCATGAAACAGGTTGCAGCTTGTGACGTTACATCCAACACTTCGCCATGTCATCTGCAAAGTTCCCATGGGTTGCAGGATGTCAACTTAATCAAAGCTTCATTCGAAATAATTCCTTGCTAATTTGCATACAGGCCTCAGGTTTTTTTTATTTATCAATTTTTTGTTTGGCAGCAAAGTCATTTCATGCTGAGCAGGCATTCATCTTGAGCTGAATCATGTTGTCATTTCTTCTTATGGAGACTATAGCTTCTCATATTAATGCTACAATTCTTGTCATGCTGGTACATGTGCTTGTGAATTGTAATACAACTTTCCCCAATGGACATGTTTTCTGGAGTACTAATTATTTCAGCTAGTATTTGTAGTGCCTTTTTGTAGTACATAATGCACATTTTCTACAATCGCAGATTATAGATGGCATTAATGAATCATTTTGTTGTTATTCCATCTTGTATACACTATGCATACTATGCAACATGCTTACACAATTCATCATTATAATGCATCAGACAACATGCACATCACACATGTCACTCATTACACTCAATAATGTTCAGACTTGTGCTAGCTAAACCTTGTCAAGAAAACTATTTAAATACACTGGTTATTATAGTGCCATAAGTCAGTTCATTTTGCTGCATTTCATAAAATCTAAACATATTGTATTTGCAAAGCACATTTGCATATGGGAGTCGGGGCTGTGCGAGGATTGGTTGCTTTGAGGTGCTTCTAATTCTTGTCATTCTGCAGATATAGATGGCGCCCTTTCATTTATTCTTTCATTCATTTACTTTCATTGATTAATCCAATTGTTTTAGAAATTCATGTGCAGCTTTTTATTTAAGACCGAATTTGTGTGTATCTATCTCTCAAATCTCTTTCAATTGTCTCTCTTTTTAACAATAATTTCTCCATGTTTGATTTTTGCTTTGAATTCCATATTTTGCTTTGCTGTCATGATTACATTCTCATGTTCAGGTTACATGTACTTGTATATGCCTAATGGTGCTGATAGTGGATTGTGAAATTTCCAATGAAGTTTATCACTGCGACAGAGCACAGGGTTATTAATAAGCTAACCAAAAATTGGTATCATCTTTCTGGGAAGTATGCTATATGGAGATGGGGGGTGTGGTTTTGAGTCTCTAAAGCAGGAGGTTCTGCTTAGTTTGTGTAGCTGATATATATACCTCACAGACAACTTGCACACTTTGCAAATAAAACTTGTGGTTGCAGATAATAATGACATGCTTACACATTCTAGTTCCCTCATTACAAAAATGAGCCCAATTTATTATGGTTTTAAGTTCACCAACCCCATTTCGGGGTTTGTAACAGATTACAGCCATTTTCACTGCTTGTGCAGTACCAGCTGGTGTACAGGGTGCTGGTGTAATCACATCAGCATTGAAGCATGTTAGGAGTTATGATAGCTTATTAAGTGGTAAGGTACACTGGTTAGGTGCTAATAACTAAGAAAACCATAATAGAATGTACATGGGGCTTGGTTCTGTAATGCTAACAAAAGTTAAACCCCTTTTATGTGGCAAGCTGGGTCATTCTTCATCAGTTCATGTGAATTTCAATGCATTGTGAATTAGGTTTGATGTCATGAATTTCCAGCAAACAATTCAGAAGAGTTAAAAATACGATCAACAGCTCAACTAGTTTGTTTTTATTTTTATATTTGCCGCAAAACATAATGTTATTAGATTTAAGGCTATCCACGGTGTGAGGTGATAGGTACAAATGCCATTGATTTTGTGGTAACTCAATGAGACATAAGTTATACTCTTTTCATGAATTGGGTGGCTCTGAAAAGAGCCGGTTGACTTGATGTTCCAGTCAGTGCACTCGATCTGGCCTTCATTCTCCTGAAGATGGCCAGAGCACACTGGCTGAAACGTTGAGTTTCATCCAAAATTACCGCAAAATCAATTAGCTTATAATATGTTTTGTTGCATGCATTTTGGTTTGGTTTGCATTGGAATTCACATAAGTTTGAACATGCCTTATGAGATTAATTGCATGGCAATCTGGGGACAATTTCAAAAAGCTGCTTAAGCACCAAAATTTGCTTAAGCACCAAAAACCTTGGCAAATAAAATCAGTATGCCAGCCAAAACTCCATGTGAATGTTATGCTCAACTTCACATGAAAATTTGGTTGGTAATCCTTTTTGATCAAGGAAGACTTTTCATGCTTAAGCAAATTTTGTGCTTAAGCAGCTCTATGAACTTGGCCCCTGGGGCCGATTTCACGAAACTCTTCTTATGTTAGGATTGATTTCAGGACTTAGGACGAGTCCCAGCCGTAAGATCGATCATAGCTGTGACGCGTCCTAGGATCGATTTCACCAAACGCGTCTTAGCCAAGATCAGTCTGTCATGCTGAAAAATAAATTGTAATTTATTGGACGAGGATGGCCTTTCCAAATACAACGGCTGCACCATGTTTACTTGATTCAATTGGAGCGAGTGCAAGCAACAGCCGTAGTTTTATGCTTGCGGTGTGCGCGCGCAGCATGAATGAAGTACGTAAATTCAAGATGGCTGATTGATTGTTGTTCGGGCGAAAAGTTTTTGTCTAAAGAAGTAACGTACTGATGGGCGACGAGGTCAATTTCATATGCCAATCTTAAAATAATCCCTGTCAAACAATAGACCTATATCCTCTACTTTTCCTCCTCATTTTAAACTATCGAGTGGATTTCTCCGGTCACGGAAATATTAACTCGCTTAGGCTAGGCCCTTCTCCGCCTCCCCGCCCGCCGAGTCGCTATCATGCACTCAGCAAGAAGCGTAAGCGCCATTGGCATTGTTGCTATTCAGTATTTAATATGTACGTGTTCGTGCAGATAAGACGACCCTCAGACCCGTCCTAAGTTAAGACATGTTCAGCCGCGTTGCTATGGAAGTTGAGATGCATTGAACGCGTCTTAACTTTGATGAAATCGATCCTAGGACGCGTCCTGACATAGGACGAGTTACCCTTCCTAAGACGCGTCTTAGCGTTTCGTGAAATCGGCCGCTGGTGTTTGGTGATAGGTACTTTCCTGGATATTTTTTGGAAAATAGAACATTAAAAATAACTTTTCCCTTTTTTGCAGATGAAGCTTTGGAGGTTGAGAATGAAGAAACTGGAGGACAGAAAGATCCAGAAGCTGACAAGCAAGACAAGAAGAAACGTCATGGATCTGGCTCATCATCTGCATCATCTGTATCATCCAAATCATCTAAATCATCCAAATCATCCAAGTCAAATAAGAGTGACTAAACACTTCAAAGTTTTATTTTATACCATATTATAAATAGTGTGCCTTGTTTGTACTTCCAGTGTGTACATGTACATAGATGTTAAATGTTAACCATACTATGGATGAAACTTACACAAATTTTATCTGTCTTTCTGATTTGCTTCCAAATGTTTCCTAATCAACAATTTATGCAAAGAACTTAAGCACAGCAACCTTCCATACAAAACACCCATTGGCCAAAATGGATTACCACTTCTAAATTGGTCTATTTATTTAATATGTTTTTTTTTAAATCCCCTTGTTTGGGGAACTTTTTGAAATGGGACCACAATGTTCCCATTATGTACACTGTACATGTAAAGTGCAAGACAAGGTAGAAGGTTTCTTTTTCAATGTATAAAACACTTGACATACTATGAATAATTAATATTCTGATGAGGTTCTAAGATTTGTTTTCTGTCCAGTTCTTGATGTTGCTGTCTACTCATGTAAGTAGCGGCATGTTAAAACTACACAGGTAATTGACCCCAAAACCTTGCATATAAGAATGTATAATGTGAGTTGACTGTCGTGTAAATGGAGTGATTTATATGTACATAATACCCCTTCCATCATATTTTTACACAGACACCTAGCATCAATGGAGGATTTAAGTTTTCAGTCAGATTATCACAAATCATTAAGACACATGTGCCAATTGTGGAGTTTATTCTTGTTCAATTCTAGATAAATGATCTTTAATCTGTCAGTATTCCGTCCAAACATTTGTGCTGAATTATGGAGCTGTATTTCTTGGCCCAACATAATCCAGTCATTCAGGTACATGTAATAATGCTATACTGTACTGTGACATGTTTTCTGTAATTCAGCTATCAAGCTGCATGCAATTACATTGAGTCAATGGGCTTAAAGGTAATATCATACTACATGTATAACTTTGGTTTTTGTCAAAGAAATACAGATTTGTGGACAAAAATATCAAGACAGAGATACAGTACCAGTCATCTGTGAAAATTTCAGTCCCATACGTTGCTCACTTTTTGAGAAAACAGTGAAAAACAGCCACAGTATTTCTTAAGTCTTTTCTCTTTTATTTTTGATCTTTTAAAAGATCAAAAAGATTTCCGGTCGTTGTTTTACTAATTTCGGGATAAGTACACCATTTCAGGCGGAAACATTTTAACTGTATGTTTCTTCCACCACCATCTTCATAACTTGTAAGTTATACGTAAATCTGTGAACATTTCTGTTTTGGTTTCTTACCAAAGTATGATACTACCTTTAACTAAACAAATTTGGCTTGGTGCAATTTTACTTCATCTTTTCATATAATTAGGCCTACATGTACATGTGTCTGATACATTAAGTTTTTGAAATTTCAGCTTCATTGGATTGATAATTCCCCTGTATGTAAAAACAAAGAGCAAAATATGCATTTCCACATGGGCAGGTATAAATAGTAACATGTACTTTAATATACAATTATAATTTGCAAGATGCCGCAAGTGAGAAACATTTGAAATAATTCATTTAGATGCGTTTATGATGTGTAAACTTAATTAAGTGTCTGTATATTGTAGGTCATTCCATCAATTTGGTGTCCTGTACATAGCTTATGATTCCTCATTTAACAATATGTTTTCAAATTTAGGGTACATTATATAGATTGATTGAAAAACATGTGTTAATGTGAACTTATTAACATGAACATGCAAATTGTTGGTCAATGACTGATGTATAAAACATGAGGTTTTTTGTTTTGTTGGTGATGGGAATGTAAAGTCTGAGGATTCTGTCTGATGTATAAAATGTACAAGGAATAAATAGACAGTCACATTTCAAATAAAGATTTTTAATGTACAAACTGGGATTATATTTCTTGCTTGTCTTTATTGCGTGTTTTGCTTGGGGAATGCATATAATTATGATGTTATGGAAAGTACCGATACTGCCATGCAAATATCAGTTTGAATATTGTTAGGGCTCCCTATTAGGCCAATTGGGTAATGAAACAAATCTTAATCCAAAACAGGTAATAGTCATACGTAGCAGTTGAATGGGAAAGATTGGACTTGCAATACTCAAAAATTTATTTTCATTTATTTTATATGCAAAAAATGATAGCCAAAAGCAAAAAATAGGGGCTGTATAGCAATGGATCCATGGGCCCGTAGAATTTGATTCAGTGACTGCAACCATTTCTATAGGTTTGTGTTGTACTGTTTTAAGCAGTCATAGCCCAAGAGTAAACCGGTCTAGCTTTGTAGCTGACAATGATATAACTTCAACAATTCACAACCATTGTGAATAATACATTGACATACAACCTGTGCTAGAAGGCAGAATGGTAACATAGCAAGGACATCAACAGCTAATGTAGATAGGAATGTATCATTTTTTACTGTAATTGCATCCAGGCTCAAACACACAAAGAAGTATAACATGCATAGTCCACTAGGGAGTAGAAATTCATGTCATTCCTGTGTTTATTCAATGCAATTTTGTCTTCTCAAATGTTCATGTTTATATTTGATGAGGTAGATTAACAAAAACGGAATTTCAGATTTGTAGCCGAAATATACATGAGAAAAATTGATCACAGTTATAACCAATGCACTCGTCCTATACTGAAATAAATAATATCTTAAAGATTATATTTCATTCATAATCAAAAACAAATAACAGACATGCAACTTGTACTTAACAAAAAACGTGAAAATTCTAATCTTTACCACAGTGTTTTCTTTCACTTTTCAATGGCATAAGAGTGAAGTGAAAAAAGAGGAAATCAGCTGATCCGAGGAAAAGTTGTATGCCAGAAATACTTGTCATATTAATAAAGGTGGTACGTACAGTGCATCTAAACAAACCTGGCAACAAAATACTGTATTAATGTGACTTCACAGATTGTCCATTGCTGAAGAATAATTCACATTATTATTGCATGATAAATCAAATTTATTAAAAAAATGGCATATAACCAGTATCCAAGTTAGATGTATAAATATGCAGTGAGGAAAAAATGGACGACATCAATGATGGCAGATGGGCATGTCAGCAAAACGGACAGAAAACATGTTCTAGCTTGGTGGCCTAGCGGTATGGCATCTGCACTAGTAAGCAGGATGTCATGGGTTCGAATCCCGACTGAGCCAGCGCATGATTTTTTCATGTGTGCTCAAAGGCACTTAGTGAAGTGCTTAACTACGTCGTTGAAGGGCAATAAATTGTTTGCATAATATTCTATCTCCTCGATGAATAAATCAATAATAACAACAAATTCTACCTTATCTTTTTAATAAAATGATTTGTAAACTTTTGTTATGCTGTAGTAAGTGATTTGCAAACAAAGACTTGAGTTAAGAATAGTCTACTGAATGATTTATACACATTCAAATATAAATAAACATGATAAAGGCAATGACATACTGAGTAGGCCAAATGGTATGTGGTCTGTACAGCACATTTATACATACATGTACCATTCCACAGGTTTGGGGTTTTAGTTTCAACAATGAACATCAGTCATCTCCAAATCAATATTAATTTAATTTACACTGATTGAAAGTGTTTTACTCCTAAACAATGTAATCCAATAATCTGTCTCTGATGTCCACATCAAATGGCTACATGTAACATCTGATTACATCATTATTATTTTGTATTGCACATCATTGATTGATCATTGATATCATCATTCAAAATACATAGCTTTTAAAAGAAATGCATAAAATTTGAAAATAAAATACAACTTAATCACAAGAAACTCAATTTTCAATGGATGAAAATGTACACCACCATGTGAACTATTGAACAAGAATATGAGTGAAGTGAATGAGGAATACTGCAACATTATTAGCGTGCTTGCTAGAATTGCACTCTATTTCCTCTGTGACACTGTCTATACAAACCTTATTATAAAATTACACCCTTTATTACCTTCCACAATACAAAGCATGCTCAGACCTTGCTTGCACAGAGGGAGTACCAGTAACATACGGCTACTTAATGTAGGATACCAGGTCTGGATTTCACCAAACAATAAGATTAATCTTAAGATGAGTTGCCAGTATCACCATACTGATTTATATTGTGACATCACACATTGCTTAGCAATTAGGATTGATTTACGCTTAAGATCAATCTAATGCTAGGAGTCCACTGGGCCGGCGCGTTGGTGCCAGTTCGCGCCAAAGATTATGTGATTGGCGCGGAGTGGCGCAACTTGGCGCACGTCATTACATTCTAGTGGATTCCAATAGGCGAATTGTTTGCGCCATTTGGTTCCAGTTGGTGGATACTCCGCGCTGATTGCTAGATGCAAGTGGCGCGACGAAAAGCCAGTTGGGAGGCAGTTTGAGCCACTGCACGCCACTAGGCACCTTATTAGCGACACTAGGCGCCACAGCAAATTAAATTGGAGCGAAATGGCACCAACTGGCGCCCGCCCAGTGGACTCCTAGCATAAAGTTCTTTGTGAAATTGGCCCAGATCTATTTTGTTTGTGTTTCACAAATAATTTGAGTTGATAATCAAAGCTACATGCATCAACAGCAGTTATACTGCATGTACTGGCAATACTAATGACAATACAAAGATACAAGCATCATTCAAGGTTACCTCCATACTGGAAACAGCTTGGAAAATGTCTGGGGAAAAGAAATACAAAACAAACAAAACAAGGGATATGTTAACTTCAAAATTCCTTTGTTTTCATATAGAATGACACCTAAGATTATGTCTGGAGTCTACATAGTCATTTGTCAAGTCAAGCTAATATAGACTCTATAGGTCATCATTCTATGATCATATATGATTCAAGGGTCGATTTCACCAAACTCATCATAACTTACTATCAATCTTAGGACTTATGATGTATTGCAGCCCTAGGATATGATGGGTTATCCTTAGTAACTTGAGTTACGATTGATTGTATGGATTTGTGAAATCGATCTCATGTCTCTTGTCTTTATGTTCATCTCCATCATGGTCAAGTTTACAAGCCATGGCTTGTATTTGACCTGCAGTCAAATCTCTGTCCAAATCCTGGTTCTATGTAGGCCAGTATAAACTGTATGAATGAAAAGTGTCGCTAATAAGGTGCCTAGTGGTTAATTCTATACATTAAGTGCATTATTTATTCAGATTCTAATTATTGAAAAGTGAACAAAGAAAAATTGACTGGAGCGGGATTTGAACCGACGACCTCCTGAATACCACACAGGCGCTCTACCAACTTGAGCCATCCAGCCCTACATTGGTGGTGACCCCAATAGTCAATTATCTTTGTTTGTTTGACAGTCAGAAGCCATGAAACCACGCACACATCGTTATATCCCAGGGATCATTTCATCGATACACGCAGCAATGCTGCAACCTGAGAATGGTACATGGGGGATCACTCAAAGAGGATACGGCTTTTTAATTAATTATATCATCATCAAATAACCATTATGGAACCATTTACTGCTCTCAGGTTGCAGCATTGCTGTGCGTATCGATGAAATGATCCTTGGGATATGGCAGTGTGTGCATGGTTTCATGGCTTCTGACTGCCAAATGAACAAAGATAATTGACTATTAGGGACACCACCAACGTAGGGCTGGATGGCTCAGTTGCTAGAGTGCCTTTACGGTATTCAGTAGGTTGCTGGTTCGAAACCCGCTCCAGTCAATTTTTCTTTGTTCACTTTTCAATGACTTTAAATTCAGTCAGTTTCGGTATTTCGAATTACGGAGATATTTTTGTACATAAAAGCCTATTCTTTCGGCAGGAATGAGTTCTATCTTCGAGATAAGAGAAGTTTTGATGTATTAAGCGGTTTCGAGCTAACAAACTTTTACTGTACATGCTGAAAAATACGTTTTGGGGGGACTTGGCTGACCATTTTCTGAGACCTGCATTATTTATCACCTCCGATCTATTATTTCCCCAGCTTAAAAATACGTTTTTCGGGGACTTGGCCGACCATTTTCTGAGACCTGCATTATTTTTCACGTCCGATCTATTATTTCCCCGGCTGAAAAATACGTTTTTGGGGGACTTGGCCGACCATTTTTCTCTAAGACCTGCATTATTTTTCGCCTCCGATCTATTATTTCCCCGGCTGAAAAATACGTTTTTCGGGGACTTGCCGACCATTTTCTCTGAGACCTGCATTATTTTTCACCTCCGATCTATTATTTCCCGGCTGAAAAATACTTTTTGGGTGGTCTTGGCAAACCATTTTCTGAGACCTGCATTATTTGTCACCTCCGATCTATCTTTTATTTCCCCGGCTGAAAATACGTTTTTGGGGGACTTGGCCGATCATTTTGCAAACAGGCCAGTCATAACATGGACGAACTACAATGTATTCATATTTAAATGACTTGTCAGCCAGCATTGTTGGACCGGCAGGTCGGCGGAAGATCACACATATTCATACCTATTGTTATTTTAATGAAGCGTTCTGGGCGTGCTGGAATGGGTTGTCAAGGCTCTTTTGTTAAAAAAGTCTGCAGGATCCTGCAGAAAGAACGCAGGGGGCACGCACAGTCAATTTTGAGAAGGCGCCTTACATACCTGGATATCTTTGGTCTGGATTGATGTCACACTGTACTCTAGTTTCACTCTTAGGTGACGTCTCCATACTTTATTCCTTGTTATTGTTATAGCGCCCTCTATTGTGTCTCCTTGCTCTACGGAGATTGGTGCATCCATTACAAACAAGGTCTGTTTCCAGTGCGTAAGCCTTCAATATAAAAAGTTGTCAAATGTTGTTTTAATAATTGGACATAAAAGGAGGCCACACATAGTGCACTTAGAACTGTTCCAAAATGCTTTGGTTTGTTGCAGTGGGGTACTGTGGCCTAGCAAGTGGTCTGGCGTGTCAAACTCAAGGTCTTATGGTCAATCTACAGATTGTGGGTTCTAGTTCAGCCATGGGGTAGTGATGCTTGCGTCCTTGGGCAAGACGCTTTGTCACATATTGTTCCTCTTCACCCAGGTAAATGGGTACCTGCGAGGGTAGAGATGGCTTTGTGGTTTGATTAGCCTCTGTGCGCTGAATATGGCAGCGGGGGCTGTATACTCCCCAGGGAGTTGAAATGGTTTCAGGAATGTTATTTATGGCCCGATGATCAGGGATAATAAAATGTTAAGAGAATCCTCTGATTATTATGCACTATATAAGTAGATATTATAATTATTATTGCAATGTTTTTTATTGATATGCATTTCTTCCCATTGGCATTAAGTGGCAACAATAAAACTTTGTCTCAAAAGTTACAAATTACAGACTTTTTGAATGTTTTTTTTTTTTCTTGCTTGGAGTTAGGAGGGCCTGATGCATTTCAATCCTAGTAGGAGTTTTCTCTAACACGATCTTTGAGAAAGATCCTGCTAGGATCAAAACGCGTCAGGCCCTCCTTACTCCAAGCATTTCATATTAAATATTTCAAGTCATTTTTGGCTGATGAGCAGTTTGCAGCAGTTTATTACTTGTATTTTTTCTCTTCTACAGTTAATAGTATCAAGCAGAACTGGGGAGCAGATTTTGAAATCGTCCCATCAACAGCGTCTCATGCATACATGTATAAATGTATTGAAAACTTGACTATTGGTGGACACATTGGGCCGAATTCATGAAAGGTGTTTTTCTTCCGTTTTACTAATCACTGTTTACATCCTAAATAGTGTCTAAACACACTTTGCACGCGGACAGCTAAACGCATTTGTTTTTCCAATTTCACGACAGGTGTTTTGCAACCGTTTAGCTACACGCGTGCAGTTTGTCTCGTAAGCTGCGTTTAAGTGGTGATAATACAATAGCAGCAATCGTAATGACACAGGTTCCTTTGTTACGTTCCTGTCGTCCGCGCCGTTGCGTAACCTTTCCCTGGACAAGATTCTGGGGGGGGGGGGCAGGGGGTGAAAGCGCATGCATGTCAATTTTGCACATTAAACAAGTCGGATAAAAAGCGAAAATAGGAGTAGAACATTTTACATGTGATCAGTGAATGGGCCTCATTCAGCTCATCAGAAGACAAAAGGCCGGGGTTGAGGACAAGAAATGTGATACAGACACTAACAAAAAGAAACAAACATCCTGGAACGAAATGAAATTAAGTGACATTAAAGACACTTTCACCGATCGAAGAGAAACTAACAAAAATAAAAGGAACTGAAGGAATTGTGGCGAGGAATGAAAATGAAGGCCGTAGCCGAATACAGGGCCGGCTAAAGGAAGATTAGGAAGAGCTAAAGAAAACACTGATGCGGAGGAGAATCAGAGGAGCAGATGTCTTCAGTGCAAGCTCCAAATTAACGGCACTGCAACATCATCAAGTACATATAGGTAAAACAGGGCTTAAACAACCCCCCTGGCACGTCTAAAATTTTCTTTTGTTCACTAGACACTATTGACTAAAAGATAAACGGCGTCTGCATAGACACCCTTCTAGAATTGATGACTAACTAAACGCATAAGATGATCACCCGTTCAGGAAAGTTAGACGCGTGTAGAAGAAAAACACCTTTCGTGAATACGGCCCATTATGTTCAGGACTTTTTTCTTGCATTTGGTGTGAAGGACAAGAGATATTCATACATGATTCAATATTTGCTTGGATAGCTTATCATTATTTCTTTATTTATCAAATCAAGTGAAATGTGGCATGAACAAAAAAGATAGCTACATGCAAGACATGGTAGAATAGCACAATTTTTTTATTATCAAGCACAAATATAATTTGTAATGTATTGACACATTTTCCTCAGTGATATGTTATTTCAAAGCCCATGAGTAATTCTGTTGATCCATCAATGAAGCATGTTTACATATAAAAGTTAAGAAGACCCAAAGGAAGTGTAAGAAATACTTTCAGGAAATCGGGGCAACTTACGGTTGGTTTGGTCCAGTATTTAGGTAGATGTGAGGCTTGCCATCTGCAGGAAAACCAGCAAAATCTACCTGGAACCAGGAGGCAAAGCCATGCAGGGTACCAGCTTTTACCATGGTGAAGTCAAATGTATGTTGAATATCCTGCAGTGCAAAAAAGAAATTACAACTTACTAAAAAATCTGCAAATCTTTCCAAACCATGTAAACATATTGCTCTCTGATACCTGGCTTCACTTACTCACTTTTCCCCATACATGCCATATTAAAGGTACAGTACAGGATTGGTAACATACCCAAACAGAAATGTTCACAGATTTACATATAACTTTCAGGATATGAAGATGGTGCTGGTAGAAATATACCGTTAAAATACTTCCATCTGAAATGCTGTATTTATCCAGAAATTACTAAAACAAAGACCACAAATAGTTTTGATCTCGGGGTAAGATCAAAACCATTTTTTATGTTTTAAAAGAAAAGTTGAGTCGGGTTAGTTACACTATTTTCTTGTGACTGAGATGTCCGATTGAGCTAAGATTTTCACAGGCTCATTATTTCATGTACATACTGGATCAGACAAATTGTGAGTGCTGTTCTGTGACCATTGCCAGTCATGTACATGTATTATACATTTTCACTTTTTGGTTCTGGGATGCAGATCTTGAATAATGTGTGAAATACTGTATCTAAAAGCTAGTCACCTGAATTGGAAACATCTCCGTCAATTTGTCTTTGTTCAATTTTTAGTGATTTAGAATTAACCAAGTCAGAGTCCCCTGTGGCTTTTTCATGATTATATTGATTAAACGTTACTGCATTTGGGGTGATTCCCACCATACAGTTTCTCAGGTTTGCAGCATTGCTGATGATCCTTGGGATATAGCAGTATGTGTGCGGTTTCGCAGCTTCTGACAAACTAACAAAGATAATTGACTTAGGGAACACCACCCACATAGGGCTCACTGGATAGCTCATTTGGTGAAATGTTTCACTGGTGTGGAAAGCATTTAGGGGCTTGCGTGAAACTTGCTAGGTGAGTTTCAAATATTCAAATTTTCGGTCAAAATAATTTCAAATACAGCGGTAGTCAAATACTAAATTATTTGTAAATGAACAGCCCTAATGGGGGCACTAAACAGCCATTGGGAGGAATAGAGCACATGCCACCATGCCTGTCCCATATTAATCAATATCACAGGCCTAATTAAGTGAACACATGCATTTTCTGAGTATAGAATGAGAGACAATACCTCCAGGTCATTACTGGTGACTGTTTTCATGTCCAGATGAAGTATTTCTTGAGGTAGTGACAAGCTGTCATCTTCATTCATTATGTGGTTGTACAATGGACTATGGAAAAATTCCTCCTTAGCAAATGGCCTACAACCATGGAAGCAAAAACATCGATCACACATATTGCACCAAAATGTTCCTGAATGCTAACCCAAACGAATATTGTATGATCATGCTCCTTAAAGGTACAGTATAGGATTGGTGACATACTCAAACAGATATACAGATTTACATATAATTTTCGGGGTATAAAGATGGTGCTGGTAAAAACATATCATAACAATATTTCCCCTTGAAATGGTGTATTATCCACAAATTAGTAAAACAACGACCGAAAACAGTTTTGATCTTGGGGTAAGATCAAAACGATTTTTCATGTGTTGAGTCAGGTATTCAATATTTTCTTTCAGCAGTCCGATTGAGCTCAAATTGTCACAGGTTTATCATTTCATGCACATACGTGAGTGCTGTTCTGTGACCTTCAACAATAATGTATTATACATTTACCGGTAACCAAAATGTAATATTTCCCAATGGAAGACTTTGGAGAACCGGTCTTCGAGTCAACAGTGCACGCACAACAGCGCAGGCGCAAAACAAGGCGCGCATGCTCACAATTGCGTGCGCGTGCGCTGTTGACTTGAAGACCGGTCTCCCATTGACATGATACCTGTTCTTCCCCCTCCCCTGAAAGAGGAGTTTTGAATGATTTGAAATATAACTTACATGAGAGCCGTGAAATCCAATCCATGGAGGGAATTCCAGAAGCCCACTTTGCTCTGATATAGCTCCTCTGCTGAACACGGTACAAGGTATAAACTAGCATGAGATGGCCATATAACACCAGTAGCTTTCAGCCAATGATCCCTAGCCCATATGACTGATTCAATCATCCATTCAAACTGTTCAACCAGATTAAAAACAAAGATAAAAGTCAGTTGCAAATAGCATTCATATTCTCTTTGAATTGTATCACTCATTGAAAAGTGAACAAAGACAAATTGACTGGAGCGGGATTTGAACAGGGAACCTCCTGAATACCGTACAGGCGCTCTACCAACTGAGCTATCCTCCCTAAGTTGGTGGTGTCCTCAATAGTCAATTATCTTTGTTCAATGACTTCAAATTCAGTCAGTTTCACTTGTGGTTATTTGATAATTGTATCACTCATTAGAATAATTTATATTAGTGATTTTCTGGAGATAGAATTATGGGATTAGGCTTGTCCTTCACTGATGTAAATATCAGCATGTCAGTGAAGGGAAAGCGTAATTTGTATAATTCATTAGAATAAGTGTGAATATGAAATAAAATCTAAATGCTCAAGCCATTTTATAATAATGGACCTTCCTTGATAACAGGCATGCAAATTAGACTTAAAGGAACAGTACAAGATTGGTAACATACACAAACAGAAATGTTCACAGATTTATGTACACCTTTCAGGGTATAAAGATGGTGCTGGTATTTATCCAGAAATTAGTCAAACAGAGACCGAAAACAGTTTTTATCTTGGGGTAAGATCAAACCATTCTTTATGTTTTGTAAGAAGTTGGTTTTTCATTATTTTGTTGTGACTCAGATGTCCGATTGTGCTCAAATTTTCATACGTGTGTTATATCATTTACATGTTGGATTAGACAAAGTGTGAGTGCTGTTCTGTGACCTTAACCAATCATGTATTATACCTTCAACAAAAAACAAGTAAATTCCAATCTTAACCGTACTTTGTATAGTGTTTTTCACTTTACAATTGCATAACAGTGAAGTGAAAAAAGAGGAAATTAGGTAAATCCATGAAAAAGTTGCACGTCTATGATAAACAAGCCATGCTGGATGATATGGATGGCAAAATCTTACCAAAACATTCTAGCATAAATGAAATCAGATTCAACAAGATGAAATCTTTCTGAATGTCCTTACAAGTAGAAGAGTTCCCATCCATTCTGAGATGATCAGATCAACTTGCTCAGGTAGTTGTACTGCTTCTATTTTCCCCTGTAGTACTTGGATTGAATCAGACATACCATTGGTGTCTACAAGGGCTTGAGTATGCTTAGCAAACTCACTGGCTTCAACTGCATACACCTAGAATAACGATAAGAGCACAGATAGACAATGTTGGTAAGATCATACACATAGAACTGGGTTTAATCCTTGTCACCCTAGTCTGAGTCTTTGCCATCCAAGTCCGAGTCCTTAAATTTCAAGCAGTGCTCTTGATGGTAACAATACGGTAAAATAATGGGAGACTTTTGGAGAGGGCTGTCGATAGAGGGCAGCAAACTACCAGTCTTCTGAAAACTTGTGTACAAGTGCGGTGTTTGTCAAAAAACTCTCCAAAAGCCGCAGGGAAATAATTATGCACATTAAATTCAGGCAATTTACAATTAATTTTTAGATTCACTTTGCCTTCCACTCAAATTTTAATGCCCAAAAACACAAAGCGAAAAGGTGAAATTCTATGTTTGGCGAGGAATAATGTGGTAGGCCTCGCATGCCAATCTAAAAACTCTGTGCACAAAACACAATGCTTTTTGCCGCTGACCATTATGATTGTTTATAACTCGCCCTTTTGATGGCCAATCTCCACAGATTCTGCATTTATTTGTTCTTAGGGAACTCATGTCCTCCCCTGTACTGGGCACTGCACAGTATGCACCAGACATTTTCATGCGATTATTTATGCCAGTTGTGTTTATGACAGACATTCGTGCACAAAAGCAATGACAACAAAATCGACACATTTTTCCCGAGACTGGTGAAGCGCACCCTCTTGAGATTAACAATGGTTAGTCAAAAAGTCTCCCATTGGTATACATGAGACATCAGTAAGTGAAAAGGAGATTTTCTAAAATCCATTCATTAACAGTGGTTACCTGGTCCAACATTGGCATGACTGGATCTTCATAACGACTGAAATGACTATGCTGGGAAACACATTTTTGGGGGGACTTTTGATGCTTTATGAATAAATACAAATGGTGAGCCTTTCAAATTTCATGACTTTTCCATGACTTTTGTCATTTGTAAAATATTTCATGAATTTTCCATGTCGTGGGAACCCTGTATGTGTAATCAATAACTAGTCAGCTTCCATTCTTTCTGAAATTATTTACAAATATGAAAAGATGTTTTGTTTGTTCTCTTATTTCAACTGATGGTGCAAATCATTGGAATGATGGAATGGACAATGACATTGACTGCACAGTACACACTGACTTGCATCCTTAGTAAGATAACAGTTTACCTTGCTAGCTTTGCCAAATTTCACTGAGAGCATGCTGAGAATTCCTGTTCCACATCCAACATCCAATACAACCTGGTGATATATACATCCAAGAACCAAACAACAACAATGAAATGATAAGAAAGATTTGATTAATTCATTGCACTTCAGGCATGTCTGATTTAGGTCTCAACGTTTCGACTAGTCTGCTCTAGTCCTCATCAGGAGACGATTGAAATGAGAGATGTGAGGTCCTTATATAATCATAATTGCTGAGGATCCTGCTAGGAGCTTTCTCTTTGGTGCTCATCACTGGAGTATGTGTGGATCCAGTGGCTGCTCGCTGGGGCATATTGTGTGAGTGAGGATTGCCTGTTCGGTCAGGTGTGTCAGTAGTAGGCTGGACACAGCTTTGGCTGTATGGGAGTTTAAGGGTGCCAAATGTTACTCAGAAAGAGACCACGGTCCTGTGGAACAGGATATTTGTGAATCTCTTTGTAATGATAACTGACAACCTTGAATCAAGAAAACCAATCATGATTTTCCAAGATAAGAAAATACTTGATTCAAATTCTGTCTGAATCTCCGGCAGAATCTTGTCATGGTGACGCAAACACAGTTTTAAGTACAGCACCATATAATATTCAATTGACTTCAGAAAAACCTTCACTTTGACACTATCATTACAGAAGTATCTATTTGTCACATGACTTTTTTCTTCTGCTAGCACAAACATATACAGTATCCTACAATGTATTTCCAAGCTTTTGTTTCATTGCTGACTTCTTTTCATTTAAAATTGTTTCTTTTGATTCAGTTGTACATGTACAGTGTGCATACCTTTCCCTGAATGTGTTGTTGATTGTGTTGTATAGCCATACAGTATGCTGAGTTCCTTGCACTGTCCTGTAACATCTCCAGATGAAGCTTCTGCAATTTCAAAATGAAAGAATGAAATGTATCTTTTTAGGATTAGTGTGGTCGTACAAAAATGAAGTCATGCTGACCAATTGCACCATGGAGGTAGGACACATTATGATTGCACCAACAATCTTCACATCTGTCATATATTGAATGATGAAATCAATATATGAAACAAGTTTAATCATATAAAATATGTACTTAAGCCCCTTTCACACCGGGCATTACCTTGCGTAGCGACTACATTGCCATATGCTGTTCCTACGATAGTCTATCCTGGTGTACATGTATGTAACAATATGCTAAGGATGCAGAAGGAGTATATGGGTGCTAAAAAATAAACATGTTAAATTTTTTGCCGTACTCTCGGCGTAGAGCACAGTGGAACACAATTTGTATGCAAGTCTATGCAAAATTACGTTGCTGTACGCCATTTCAACGCAACAGCACGTTACAGCCCCTTAATCACACCGACTCTACGTAGAGTTGAGTAGTGTGCGTACATCTTGAGCATACTCCTTCAGTGTCCTCGGCGTATTGTTACGTAAGCCAGCGTAGACTATCGTATAATAGGAACAGTGTAGTCGCTACGCAAGTACGCAAGGCCCAGTGTGAATGTGGCTTTATACTCTTGTCAAATTTAATCTAATAAAAACATAATGTCAGTCCATGCAAGTTACCTGTATAGTACCGGTATTTGGAGACAAAAATTAAAATAAAATCCAGTTTTCAATTTTACATTGAGCCAGTAGTCAGTGGCGGATTCATGATTTTGTAAAAGGGGTGTGAGTACGCCCCCACGCCCCTTCCCCTGGATCCACCC
The DNA here is from genome assembly GCA_963971285.1 of Astropecten irregularis. Lineage (NCBI taxonomy): Eukaryota > Metazoa > Echinodermata > Asteroidea > Paxillosida > Astropectinidae > Astropecten > Astropecten irregularis. The sequence goes on along the minus strand of OZ020252.1, from coordinate 10,917,006 downwards.
CTGGTAGTCAGTATTTTGGCTTTTTCTTTTTTAAATGATGTCTAGGTTGTGTTTACACAACATTGTGAAGAAAAGTGCAGTTGGCATGTTGGAAATCAAAAGAGTTTAAGAGGTAAATGGAAATCCATGTATATAGATTAATTATGTAAAAAGGAAATCAACATATATGATCCAGTTAATAATGTGACATAAAAACAATCATTCAAGTTCACTCAACCATTTAATTTGTACTCAGTGTCTGATTTTGTGAATGGCTAATGTTTCAGGTTCAATGAACCTGATAAATGACATGTAATCTACCTAGCCATGGTAAACATTTGATAGGCAATTTCACAGCATTTTAAATCATTGTGTATCATGTACAAATCGCCAAATCCACAGTGTGTCAGGCAACTTAAGTTCATTTGAGATGTCACAGCTTAAGCTATCGTAGCAAGAGCAGCTTTTTAAATTTTTTTTAACCCCTTCAACCCTGGTTTTATTCATCAAATATTTTACTGGAATATTATCAGTCACTGGTCAAAACTACATGTGGAGTCCATTTGGCCAGGCCATGTGTGCTGTGTGCAGGGAGCTCGGTGTGTGAACAATGCAGGCAGACAATGTTTGAATACTGCCGGACAATAGCCCGAATTTCTGGTGGGTGTAATCAATAGGCACGTTCTCACACACCAAAAAGCGTGACTATTTGGGTCGCACTCCAAATCGCGACCCAAATAGTCGCGCTTTTCGTTGTGTTCCCACAGCCAAAAAAGGGCGACCCAAATCGTACCGGTACGATTTCTATCAAACTGCCCGTGCGCAGTGAAGGGTGAAGTTGGCATGCATTTTGTGCTAAACTTGCGGGCCCGCCTTGCATGATGGGATATAAAAAAACGGTATTTTTTGGTGCACCATTCACACAGCAAATAATCGCGACTATTTGCAAAAAGACACACTATTAGTGTCCCCACACAAATAAGCGCGACTACCGGTATTTGGGTCGCGCTCCAAATCGCGACCCAAATAGTCACGCTTTTTTGGTGTGTGAGAACGTGCCTAATGTCACTGCATCTGTGTTCTGAAAATGACAATCTATTCAAACGCAAATGTACCACAATGAGCTCATTTTTGGGAACAATAAAGAGAGAGCCCCCATTCACTGTAGCTCATTGGAAATAACAAAGCAATCCTGAATATTCTCATGCCATGAGGTGAACTGCTATGCTTCCTGGGCAGAATGTGATACAGAGAATTTACAAGCATGTTCTCATGATGGTTTTTCCCATGACTCATCCACGTTCCAAAGTAATTTTAAAAAAATGCATTGGTTTGCATTTCTTTAATCCTGTTTAGTAGTTCCATGTGAAAGAGTCCAACAAATGATGGGAACTTCTACGAAATGCAGGCAAAATGATGAAAATGGCCAAAATTAATCTTACATGTATGGAGTAGCATGTTAAAAGCACTGTTAATCATCAAAAGCTTACCATTGTGTTGTAACTACTAAAGTATTCACCATCTTGCCAACCTCCCTCACCATCAGAAAGAGACGTGATGTGATTGGTGGGAACGTAGCCACTACATTCTCCTTTCCTGCCCCACCACCAATCAGCATCACTTTTACATATTATGCTCAGCTTGTCACCTTTTTGAAAGCAAAGCTGTGTTTAGAGTTAATGGAAAGAGAAGAGGGAATTGATACAGTTTAAAAAAATAGTAACATGACTTTAAAGGTAATATCATACTTTGATTTTTGTCAAAGAAATACAGATTCATGGGCATAAATATCAAGAACGATACAGTAAAAGTAATCTGTGAAAATTTCAGTCCCATACGGTGCCCACTTTTTGAAGTGAAAACAGCCACAGTATTTCTTAAGTCTTTTCTCTTTTATTTTTGATCTTTTAAAAGATCAAAAAGATCGGTCGTTGTTTGACTAATTTCTGGATAAATACACCATTTCAGGCGGAAACATTTTAACGGTATGTTTCTACCACCACCATCTGTAAGTTATACGTAAATCTGTGAACATTTCTGTTTTGGTGTCTTACCAACTTAGTATGATACTACCTTTAAGGAAGAAGTAAGAAGGAAAGATTGAAATATGCCATTTGCAGAAGAAAGATTTAGCATCATGTGTTTAGGGCCAAATACAATATTGATAAGATGAATAGAAGTTATCAAAGATTGCAGAGTACATACAAGAATCTTTTCTTGAATCCTAACCCCAAAGCCCTTGTACTGAAGCATAGTAAATCCAACATACTTCAACAACAGTTGGTCACAGGTTTGGTATGATTGATTACTGACCCTGACAAAATTCAAACTCCAACTCTTGAATTTTGATTGAATTGGTGTACTTTAGATGTAGCTATGCCTTTGTGTGTGACTGAAGACCAACTGTCCCAAACCAAACAGCATGAAACAATGCCTTTGAACACAATATTCCAGTGCACCACCAAACATTAGGCCATGGGTAAGCTAACCAACAAAATAAATGCCAGTGCACTGTCACAAACTCCAACACTTGTTTTCACAGGTCTCATGTACTCAAGGTCTCATGCCTTACTTTCCCAAACCTGTCAGAATAAAACAGTGTACTCCTGGACCTTTGGTACTGAATCAAACAAAACCCCAAAACAGATTCTCACTGTAAACCAGTGTTGGAGTGGAGTCCTCAGATCCGAGTACAGAGTAGTACTCCGAGTACCGAGTACAATGTACTTCAAGGTCCGAGTACTGGGCCGAGTCTGAGTACATTGCTGCCGAGTCCAAGTCCTAAGTATCGAGTCCGAGTACATTCAAGGCCGAGTACAGGGCCGAGTCCGAGTACCGAAGTTCGAGTCCCGGCCCGAGTACATGCACAGAACCAATGCACAGTACCAACAAATGCAGTTCATGACAGTCGTGTTTAATAAATCTCTTCATTACACAACAAAGTCAGCAGGTAAATTTAAAGGAAAAAACAACTGCCCTTTGTTCTCTCTGGACTTGCCAAAATAGTCAAAATACCTTGTATGAACACTGAACAGTGCTTTTTATCAAACTTACAGGGTATAAAGATGGTGATGGTACAAATATAATGGAAAAACCTTTTCTGCCTAAAATGTTGTATTTAAAAAGGAAAGAACAAAATAATAAATCACAAGCCAAAAACACTAAGGATCTCAGGGTGAGATCAAAACTCCTATGAACAAATTTGATAATTATATACAGTAAGCGTTTTTCACCGTTTTCTAAAAAAAAGTGGGCCTAGATATTTGCTGTATCGACATCCTAATTCGGGCCGCGCTAACTACTACCTCCACTCTATGTATCTCCGAGCTTCTTGCACGTGCACGCACGCAACATCGTACCCAGGGCAAGGAAAGCCTTCTACACGTTACAAGTCATGTATAATAATGGTACCGGATACCGCGCTTATGATATGTTCGAGGTTGACGAAAAGGTCAATTTATTCAATTTTCTTTTATCAGAAATTATTGAGTACTGGGATCGAGTACCGAGTACTTAACGTCGAGTATGTCCAAAATTCAAGTACATCGGATCGAGTACGGGCCAAGTACATTTTCTTTTCAAGTACTTTTAATCGAGTACGGGCAAAGTACTTTAGTGGACTCGAGTTGTACTCGAGTCGAGTACGAGTACGAGTACTTCAACACTGCTGTAAACCAACCAGAAATTCAACAGTCTAACTACCTGTTGGAGTTTGATGGGTTTGAGGCTGTAAGGGATGATTAAAAGCTGACCTGATCAGGCCTGTGTGTATTGTCATCCCAACTACCCATCTGCCTACATTACCTGATTATCATCTATGGGTTGAAAATCAGCAAATGCAGTCACAACATCCAGAATATCATCCTCAATACACTGGGTATCTCCTCCAGCAATAGGCTTCACTATCTCATCATGCTCATCTTCCTCTTCACTGTTACTATGGTTACATGCAGCATTTCCAGCAACTGCTAATCCAGATTCCATCTGTAAGGAAATAACATGAATTCATAATGTATATGATCAAATGATCCTGAGAAACCTCACAATCAAACAGTGTACACGTGCTCAAATCCATTAAGTAGACTCGTTGCCAGTCCCCATATTGTTTATAAATGTCAAGTAAAAAATAAAACTATGGCCAGCCAGCCCTCAGCGGCAGTGAAAGTTTTGACCAATGCCGCAGCACGTGTGTGATGTGCAGCCTGTGCGCATTAGTGTTCGATGGTTTATGGCGCACCTAAGCCTGGGGCCAATTTCATAAAACTGTTAAGCACAAAAATTTGCTTAGCACAAAAATGTCTCGCCCTATAAAACAAACCACCATTGAATATTCCATTTGATATTCATGGTCAGCAAACAACAGCCAAAGAACAATCACAAGTGATACACAACACGTGGAAATTTGGTTGTTAACCCTGTTTTTATAAAGACAGAAATGTCATGCTTAGCAAATTTTTGTGCTTAACAGTTTTATGAAATTGGCCCCTGCTGTTTATTAATTTTAATGTATTGTTAATTCACACATTTTAAAGACTTTTCTATTCCTGTTTATACGTTTATTCTTGTATTAGTCTGTTGAAGTACTGCCTACTGGTCGATGACAATCTTCGTAGATCATTTTCTGGGGCCCCAAACACATAGATATATATAAAAACTAGATGACGCACCCGTGTACAAACCAATGGGAGCTATATCCGCGCATGCAGGACACGGCCATTGAAGTAAGGTAACAAATGAACCTAAACATCCAAGCGCTTATTACAACGATCGCGTACCCGCGCGGTACGCAGTGCCGGTCGTTACGCGTTACGCGATGCACCAGAAACATGATTGAACGCCGTAGCTATAATCGGTGGCTTAGATTGTTTGTCGGTAAATTCCATCATTAAATTTGCAAATTTCATCATTTTAATTGCCGTTTTGTCATTCCGGTTGCCAATTCCATCATTCAATTTGTCATTCTGTCATTCTGTTTACAAATTCCATCATACAATTTGGCAATTTAATGATGGAATTACCGAAGCAAACAATCTTAAGAAGATAGCTACGGCGTTCCATAAAAACGGATTTGAAAAAATTAAAATACCTTAAAAAGATGGCGCCGTGAAAGACGCGTCCACGAGCAGGCAATGCGACATCTAGTTTTTTTAATATATTGTAGCGAAAATGGGTTCTTGTTTACCTTGTTATAATCCACGCTTGCGTATGCTGCTACGAGCTCCTGCGTGCACATGGCTTCTAAATTGCGTCATCAAGTTGGCTATTTTTATCCTATAATTGGGCGCCTTCGCCACACGTCCGTGGCAATGTATGTGCGTGTAGCACATTTGTGCGCTTTTGGGCTTGTTATAAGTGGGCGCATTTTAGCTTCCAATTGGGCGCTCATGGTTTTCTCTTTACACTAAAATGTAGACTACGTTGGGCGCTTTTCATGCCCAAAGTTGTAGCGCGAAATTTAATGGTTGCTACGAACGCGCTAAGTAAACTTTTTCTCTCACTTGTCAAGTTGCTGCCAATCACGAGAGTTGTGGGCGTGCTGTGCGTCGTTATTGTAAGGACAGTCTTTGTTCATCAATAAAATTGTAGATTAATTCAAGCAGTTATTTCTTGGATGCTAGACGATTTATGGTAAGCTTGTTTCTGTCATTGTTATCTTTCTGTGAATATTTGGCGAATGTTTGGAGTTGTTTAGAGAGTGAATTGTCACGGTTTGTGTCAAATTACATTGTAATTGACGCACCTCTCGGAGGTGCTAGTGTTTCTTTATTTTCGGAGGCGCTAGTGTTTCTTTGTTTTCGGAGGCGCTAAGTCTTATATGCTCTTTCATTTACTGGCACCGTATTGGCACTGCAGTAAGATTTTCTGCCAGCCTATATTTCGCCTTGTAACTGGTTGTTGATTATTTCATAAATCATTGTTTTAATTGTTGTTGAATTCAAAACTCTGTTCCCCAGTGTCTCTTACTCTGTCCATCCCCGCTTGCCCATAGATTCAGGATATATTTTCCTGTAAACGAACGTCCCCGCAAGCCTGCACTCAGCCGCTCGGGTGCAGCTTGTTGTAGTTTATTTATTTTGGGAGCGATTGTTGGTCAAGGCCGAGATTTCTCGTTGCAGTCAACGAGCGAGCCATTTCCCGGCAATTCCTCCCAACGGGAGAGTTTTCCCTTCCCGCCACAATATCTATGCCCAAACATACCGAATCACGTGCCCAAACCCTATTGTGGACTGGGAACCAGTCTAATAAAGATGGCGGAAAGTAAGCTAACGCTGGCGATCGACAAGCCTCGGCCTCGCCGTCGAGTCGCGTCCACTTTTATCCTAAGTTGTTTTCAATTCAATTCTAATAAAGCCACAACCAAATCAGCCAAAGCCAATACACAGGAATTATATATAGTGCGTTCGATTTGGTCACTCGAGCTTACTCCGGGAAGCGCGACAGCGTTCGATTTGACTTTGACGTCACATCTCGAGCTTACTCGGGCCTGGCCCAAGTGAGCGACTCGCCGAGCGGGTTACTTCGGTAAGTATCCCATAGTGCATTGTTCCAAGATGGCCAAAATGCAAACAGACGGAACTTTTCGTTGTAACGAAATTGATAATAATTTTTTGTTTCAACTTGTGGATGAGTAAAATAGCCAGCAGCCGATTTCACGAAACTTTACGCAATGGCGTAAGTCCACTTACGCTACAAATGTTGCGTAAGTTGCGCCATAAATTTATGACTGTTTTCACGAAAGTTACGCACTATCCGGATATGGCGTAAGTCGGCGACTTACGCCATAAAACGTGGCGCAACTTACGCCATGTATTTAGGTGGCGTAAGTGCATGAAACATGCCGTAAAAATGGTGTCCACGTTTAGCTCAACGTGAACAGCGAAGAACACTGCATCGAGAGAGACTGTTTCGTGACATAAAAATCCCTTGGATACTCTCGACTACGGTGAAATAATAGAGCAATATAACAAGTATGATTTTACCGGGACTCGGGGATATTTCGCACAGGCTTGTTGCAGAATTTCAAGAGGTTTTGGAGCGTCAAACTCGGGTAATTCTCCGTTATGGTTTAATAATTATAGCGTAAGGAAAAAACAACGAACGAGTGTATGTACGCTTTTCGAACATGATGATAGGCAGTGACCATGGTGATCCTCGCCAAACAAGCGGGTGGGATAATCATGGTTATAATAGTCGTAAGAATGAGGCTGGGTACGGTTTAATACTATTTTAGTTTGCCGGTAGTAGGAGTGTTGGAAGTGGACATTTAACTTTTGGTCGAAGACTGGCTTATTATAAAACACCATAGTAAATACTAAATTCATGACAAACGATATGACACAAAAAATAACCCGGGATATGCTATCATTTTTGTGGTGTTCTATTTCCAAATTTAATTTGGACGGAACCGGCAAGAATCTACACAATAATAAATATGAAAAAATATTCAATACGAGGGTTTTTCATTACCAGTTAGCATACATGTACATTTACTCATTATTTTTTTGACCTTACCATACATTTTAAGTACATTCATATTTTTATTTCTGAACATGTCTTTTTCTGATATAGACTTGAAGGGTTGTTATTCGGAGATACTGGCTACACCCTTCGCTCCTAGTTGAGGGAACCCTACTTTACCCACAACCCAGAGGGGGAGAGACACTTCAATTTCAGCCTCAAATGAACCATGGTGATAATTCAGCAATTCAAGGAGCAACCCTGTTTGACAGCTGAGCCAAGGATAAGCCAAAGGAGGGAAAACACTCATCCTTGTTTGTGATGTTTTCAACAACAAAGCTAGGGAGTTTCACTAGAGCCAGAAAATTTGTGAGGGCCAAGTTGAGGAGGATGAAGTTAAAGTGCCCCATAATGATCACTTGAAATCTGATTCGATTCAACACTTGAGCAATGCTAAAACTAAGACACTAGACACTGTGTTATGTCCCAAAAGGAGAAGGCAAAATGTAGAAAACAGATCTCATCATTTGATAATTCTTGTTAATATTCACAGTGATGTTACAGGGAAAATGCCATGAAAAAAGTTAGCAATGGTCAAAAGATCACCAGAAAATTTAATTTTATCAATTAAAACTTTAAAAAAATACAATTTGATTCCAAAATCCAGAATTCAAAGGTAATCTTTAAATAAATAGAATCATCTGTGCTGTTATCCTTTCAATTGCAAGATTTTAATTATTATGTTATATTTGTTTAAAAAAGGTTCTAAAATAGTGTGATGTTCTCACACAACTAGTCAATGACACATGTATTAAATTATTAAATGATGTAGCCATATAGTTTATATTTTACCTTTTTAAAATTCAGGTCACCTTTCCAACATATGCTGTACTAATAATATAAGGAAGTTAAAGACATAAAACATGCCAAAATGATTATGAATTTATAAGTTCTAATAAGAGACAACAGCAATGTTATTCTTGCTGGCAAGAAATAGCAATTATCATTAGCAAGCTGACATCCAAGTGTTTTGCAATTTGCCAATTCTCCTTTTCTACTTGCAGTCTCTCTTTGTCAATTGTCAATTTGCAAACGTTCTTTTTCTAGTTCATAAATCATGTCCCTATTGGACACATAGGTTGCCCGTTTCACAGCCAAGGCACTGGAACTTGGTGTTGCATTGGACACAGGTAGTAGGCCAGCCATCAGTAATGATGATGATGGTACAAGAACATTCTCTGCTTCATCATGGTATTAGTCATCTTCTTCATCTCTCAAGTTCTTCATGTTAAGTGGCTCTCTTTGCCTTGAAATGGTAGCTTCTGTGTACAAAAAGGGGGAGTGTATGAAATAAAACAAAACATTTATATGTATGAACATGAACAACATGAAGTGTTTATGATACAAAGTTTCATTTGACAGATATGTGTGTAGTAATTGTATTAGCCACAAACTTTTACCTGCACAAGGTACTGGCTCGCCTTCCCCTCTAGCCACTACTCCTGTGGCAGCTGGGGTCAGTAGGGTACCTCTAGCACTTCCTCTATGAGATCATTCTTCTCAGTCACCTCGTCCTGAATTGATACAAACAGTAAAATAAATTAGCACTGGAAAAGAAAAAAAAACCTTCATTATCAATGTTTTTCATGTGCTTGGAAAATGTAGGGCCTACCTCTGTTTTTTTTATTAGGCCACATAAAAAAAAAAAATTGTTTAACGTCCAACTCTTCCAAATTTTCTAGGTAGGGAGGGAGGTTTTTATTTTTATTTTTTATTTTAAGGATAGAATGGCAACATGCCTGTGGAAGAAAAGATACATGGTATTCATGGTCAGAAAACATGTTAGGAAGATACTGAAGACCATAGAAGCTTTCAAGCTAGATATCTGACAATTGGAAATTTCAGTAGACTAGAAAAGTATGTAGACTTGACTCAAGTCGGGTTACGGTAGTTCTAGTCATGCGCTCAGCTGATATTCCTTCAGTCCGCCACATCGGTACAAATTTCCGGAACGTTGATTATCAAATGTCCCTTCCGCTTAAATTTGTACATTTTTCGCATGCTGCGGCTTCTACCCCAGGTGGTCTTCATGATGTTTAGTCCGAAAATTACGGTAGATATTAGCGCACACTGCCTTTACATACAAGAAATAATTGTTTCCCCCAATATTTATTTTTTTTGAGACAAATAAAAAATAAAAAAATAATACAGGTCGGGCTCATATCGGAGGTCGGGCGGGGACGCTAAACAAGTAATTTTTTTTATGTGGCCTTAAGTGTGTACACATTTTCCAATCCATCAATTGTAAACAGACTGAACCAATTGCCATTTTGAACTGAAGCATAATAATCAAACTGTCTGCTCCAAGTTTCCATCGAGGTGTGCACTGATCAATCTAACCCCTCACCCTCCCCCATAAAAAATAATTCAATGGGTCATCAGGAAAAAAATATGGAGCCACTCGCCTCTTAAATTTCTCAAATCTTTGTTTTTATTTCTTCCAAATATTAAATTATTTTGATTTTTGTGTTGAGTCTGCCCTAACAAATTCTACCAATGAATATTATTAGAAGCTCTCCATACACCCAGTTGCTACCGCGAGATGTATCCATGATACGTGTACATAATTATATCCCTTTACCCTGAAGCTGAAGTCTGTTCACCTTTTTATAGCCCGAGGCCTAAATTCAGTACTTACAATTAAAGGGAGTGAATGTAAACAGCGTAGCGTAGGCTAACCGCATACACTACAGCCCCGTGACGAGTGCCGTGTCCGCTTGTCCATTTCCTGCAAAGTTGCACTTTTCGTCAGGATAATGCCGCAAATGTTTAAACTACACATGGTTTTCGTCAAGGAAATTTATCTTCGTAGAGCTCATTTACTGGTTTATGCTTCCAATCGTGAACAGTTTTTCACTTTCCGATCACCACCGCGACGTATCAACAAATTGCAAATGGCTGCCTTCGAGAAAACTTTTGCAACGGTGTGCTCAACGAACGTTTCATGTATAAAGGCGTGAATACTCAAACAGTCGTTGACCTTACACGAGGTCATCCTCGTCCTAGCAACATTAAAATATAAAGTGTAAATCCGACGTTGCGCAGCTAAGTCGAGTTTCGTGAAATCGATTTTAAGATATGGCGCAGCTACGCCATAATTTTATGGCGTAAGTCTTACGCCATAAGTAGATATGTTACGCCAAGTTTTGTGAAATCGGCTGCAGGAGAAGTATATTTCGGAAGAAAATCATTTTTGAAACTGGAAGTGAAATAAATGGGGAATGATATGGCCGAATGTTGCTTTTATCGCCTTATAATCGACGATTGGATGCAGTATTTGCAACGCACGAACTCTTGAGTCTTGACCCGTCTAGTTGAAACTCGGGCAAATATCGTTCGTTTATTACTACCAATTGCGCATGCGCACCTATACCCGAGCTGAAAGCACGAGTAAGCACGAGTAACCAAATCGAACACGCTAATACAAAGTGCCTTAAAAACGTTACCACAACATTATTCGCGAACAAGTTGTAGAGGAAGGAGGTGGCTTAATACGTTATCATAACCCCAGGCATACTTTACTTACTTGTATTTTGTAGCACACAGGAAAGTTCCTTTCAAAGACCCTGTCCCCTCCCTAAAAAGTGAAATTTACTGATTGTCTAAAGTCTAAAGAAGTTACTTCAGCTCAGCAGTACAGCAATGGCAAGGCCAATGCAATGCGTATGGTTTTCTTGAACAGGAAGTGCCAACATGTTTTAGGCAAATAGCGCCCTCCCTTGTTGCTCTTTTCCTAGACGATATTGTATCGCGGCCCTAAGTTTGCCAAAAGGCTAAAACTGTAAAAGCACCGTGACATCGAGTAGGCAAACTCACCTTACTACATTATACGGTCTCCACGCTGAATTTGTGCAGGATTAACAGCATGGTACGAGGACAGGCTTTGATTTATGTATCAAAACATCAACTTGACGGCAACACAACCTGCCAGTACGCATGCGCACACGCAGTCACTAGGGATATCATGGCATAAATTATAGCAAATGGCGACATTGTCTTGGCTGGTTTGATAGAATATTGCTTATTGGTTACTGAAAAGTTTTATTAAGAAGCCGATCTCTGATTAGTCAAGACATGTTGGTGGTGGTGGGGTAGGAGCTAAAGGTAATTAATATCATACTTTGGTTTTTATCAAAGAAATACAGATTCATGGGCAGAAAATATCAAGACAGGTACGTCACACAGTACAGTCATCTGTGAAAATTTCAGTCCCATCCCGATACGGTGCCCACTTTTTGAGAAAACAGTGAAAAACAGCCACGGTAGACCTATTTCTTAAGACTTTTCTCTTTTATTTTTGATCTTTAAAAGATCAAAAATCGTTTTGGTCACTGCATGGTTTTACTCTTTTCTAGAATAAGTACAGCATTTCAGGCTGAACAATGTCAACGGTATGTTTATACTATCACCATCTTTATACCCTGTACGTTATGGCTGCGTTCGAGCGAGCTACTCTTGTTAACACGAGTATACTCCTGAGCGCTCGAACGGCCGGAGTACGACACTCGGGTCAGCGAGAGTATACTCTCCAGATATGGGGAGTATACTCCTGCACCGGAGAGTATTGCGCGCGCATCACACTCGTGTTACCGGGAGTAACCGCTCGAACGCAACCAATAGGTACGGTGAAGATTTGTGTTTCGGTATGCTGATATACTACCTTTAAAGTAGACTAGCAGGCTAGTCGTTGTAAGTCGCGTTGATCGTCTCTTCTTTCATGCTACTCTCGTGAAACCGCTCTACTTTCTCGCGAGACTCATGGCTACGGCGAGAGTTCGGCTCTCGGCGCGGGACCACTCGAAAATAACGACTAGCCAAACACGATTTAGACATTATTCATTTATTCACGCAGGGGCGTGCTTTGCATCGTGGTTGCCATAGAGACGGCCGTTAAGATGAGTCCATTTTATTTGAGGGTGATATACAATTTCAAATAAGGCAACAGTACATGTACTATACTGTAGTTAGTTACATTATACTGCATTTTCAAACTATGGTTTTTGTTCGATTCCTTTTTAAGTTGAATGATTTAATAAATAATTGTTTGTAGTAAACTGGAACAAAAGTAATATCTATCAGTTTAAAATGTGTGCATTGCTTCATGAAAATGAATAATGCCCATGGCAAATGCATGTAAATGATTTCTCTATGGCAAGTGGTCTACACTATAACTACAGTTAGTAAGACGGACTTATAACTTATTTCTTTATTTATGCACGAAGAAGATAAAAACAAAATATGCACATGTAAATTCACGACGCACTAGAGTTAAAAGTATCACTGTCAAGGTCATACCATTATGGCTAGCTAGACGTGCGACGCCTGTGCAGCGGCGTAGCTAGGATTTTTTCAGCAGGGGGGCACTGGGGGGGCCTTGGAATTCTGTGGGGGGGCACCGGGAATTTTGTCAAAACTGGAGATTTGCAAAATATGAGAAATGCGGGGGGGGGGGGGGGGGGCGGATCCAACGGGCGTGGGGCAACCTTTTCTTCAAGCAAAAAAAAAACAAAAAAAAAAAACAACAGACCAAAAAACAGAAAAAAATAAAATAAAAGGGAAACAGAAAGACTCCAAATGAGCTGAAAAAGAGGGGGAAGACAACATCAGCTAGCTTTGATCGCCCCGAAACGCATCCGTCGCTATTGAATTGGCGTATTTTATTTCCACGCTCCTTGGAAAATCACGGATAAGCGCGAGAGCCTTGCGGCCGGGGTCCAGGGCCCGCTTAAGGGCCCTGGAAGCTCAGGGGTTTTAGATATTCTTTGGTGCAATCTGAGCCTTATTATGGAAGCAATTGTTCCGATAAATGTATCCATTTATTTATATTATTACTTCATTATTTCTTTTTAATCCAACACTCTTGAGCGAGAGAAATTCAATCTGGGGACCAGACTAACTATAGCCAAACCAGACAAAATGGCAGATGGGCTGTTTTGAAGTTCGCAACCGTAAGCGCGTAAGAAAATTGCATTTTTACACCAAAATGTTGCACAGATTTCTTCACTGTAGGGTTTTAAGGGCTCAGGAACATTTGCTGATAGTAAAAAATATCATTTTGGAACAGTAAAAGATGTTAAGTTGTTTTTATTTCCTTTATAGAAATCTTGCCCTACAGATAACGCTTATTTTTTTTCTATACCAACGATTTTTTTGTGGGGGGGCACCTGGGGGGGGGGGGGGGGGGGGCACGCCGAATTTGTGGGGGGCACGTGCCCCCCCAGGCCCCCCCGTAGCTACGCCGCTGCGCCTGTGGTTGTCTATTCAACGTGAATCAGTACAATCATGTGCAGCTGTGCTGCACGATGTAGCGTGGGCCTACATAGGCCTATTGAATATTCATTGTTTAATAAAAATTGGCCAATCAGACTCGTCCGTACAATTTCGGCTAAAGACCCATATAAATGAAATCGTGTTTGTCTAGTTGTATTCGAGTGGTCCCGCGCCGAGAGAACGAACTCTCGCCGTAGCCATGAGTCTCGCGCGGTTTCGCGAGAGTTGCGTGAAAGAATAAGAGACGATCAACGCCACTTACAACGACTAGCCTGCTAGTCTACCTTTAAAGTGAAGCGTAAGTGTATTTCATGTATACCGGACATTAATAATCTATTCTCTTCAAAATCATATATCTCCGTACATCTGCGAACTTCTGCCGAACTTGCGGGCAATCAATGAACTATTTGTATAGGGGACGGAGGCCCTCGGAGTCCCCGCCCGCAGTTTGCCACGGGGCATGGGAACCATGTTTTCTAACTTTTAATTGATATAATACTTATTTACTATTTATGCCCAAGTTTTGATCGAGGAATAACGCACATGACAGACACCTTAACTTGAAAAAGGCAAAAAGTCAAATTTGTGTCACTATACAATACAGCAAATCAGATGAATATCGACTTGGTCTTTATAAAAAAAAACAGGCTTATAGGCTTAAAGGTAATATCATACTTTGGTTTAGTGTATCAAAGAAATACAGATTCATGAGCAAAATATGGATACAGCAACAGTCATCTGTGGAAATTTCAGGCCCATACGGTGCCCACTTTTTGAGAAAACAGTGAAAAACAGCCACAGTATTTCTTAAGTCTTTTCTCTTTTATATTTTGATCTTTTAAAGGTAGTATCATACTTTGGTTTTTGTCAAAGAAATACAGATCAATGGCCAAAAATACCAAGACAGATACAGTAACAGCCATCTGTGAAAATTTCAGTCCCATACGTTTCCCACTTCTTGAGAAAACAGTGAAAAGCAGCCACAGTATTTCTTATGTCTTTTCTCTTTTATTTTTGATCTTTTAAAAGATCAAAAAGATTTTTGGTCGTTGTTTGACTAAATTCTGGATAAATACACCATTTCAGGCGGAACCATTTCAACGGTATGTTTCTACCACCATCATCTTCATATCCTGCAGTTATACGTAAATCTGTGAACATTTTTGTTTTGGTCTCTTACCAAAGTATGATACTACTTTAAAAGATCAAAAAGATTTTTGGTCATTCTTTGACTAATTTCTGGATAAATACACCATTTCAGGCGGAAACATATAGGCCTATGTTTCTACCACCACCATCTGCATACCCTGTATAGTTATACGTAAATCTGTGAACATTTCTGTTTTGGTCTCTTACCAAAGTATGATACTACCTTTAAAGCTGCAATTATACATATAGGGCTGATCATCGGATGCAAGGATATTAGGATTTTATATTCGGCAATCACAGAAAAGGGGTGGTGGTGCCGGTCGAAGGTTTTAGAGCATTTAAAGAAGACGAATATAAACAGATACTATTTCATGCAATAACCCTTTATTACTTCAAACAACCCTTCAACCAAAATTAAATAATAACTGACAAAACTGACAAAATAACAAAATGATTTCCAGCATATTATAGCAATAAACCCGGAATGTTCCGGATAATAATAGTCTAATGTCCAGTATCTTTAAGAATCGAAACCTTATAATAATCTTTTTATAACTTCATAACGTTTCGATTGATGCAAATAAAAATGGCTCTATAGTGTGGTGTCAAGGTCCCAATTGATTTGATTTTATCTGTAAAAGATTCATACTCTGTTGTTAGTCTTGATTTTATGATGAAGTATTGATTGAAATATTGAATATCTTTGCTCCACCTGACACTCACAATGAGTTTACGGTGTCAAAGACAATTCGTTGGGGACAATACATTATAAAGCAAGCTTTCGGGCATGCGAATTCCAATCAAGCAATTGGGAATGTAAAGTTATGAGGCTTTTTCAGATAGGCCTAAGTGTTCCCGCTGGATCTTTTATCGTACATCAAACGTCAGGTCCACTTTGTGCACATTCTTTTTTTACTCATAATCCACGCAAAAAAAGAAGTAATTTACTATTACCAATTACCTATTTTTAATTTTAAAACTGCAATTTTCGTAAACCCTTAATATTACCACCCATATATGAACTTAAAATAAAATCGCATAACAATTTGTTAAATGATGACCCAATAACCGTTCAATTACAATTAATCCCCAAACCTCTAAACGTGCCACCTTAAGAAACAAAATATTAACCTTACTGATTTTATCAGTTTTTTTAATCAGAATTATACATAATCATAAGCCAAATTATCGGCTTTATAATGTGGATAATCTTTCTAAAAAAATTCGGGGTTTTCTTTTTTTTTTTACTCTGAAATTGTGAATATGAAATGATTTTGCTTGAGAATTGGTCGGGAATTGTTTAACTCTGAAATTGTTATACTTTTCACCTCTTCATTTATATTCCTGCGAAAAGGATACGTGTGGACTTTTTTCGTTACGTTCATGTGATATAGAATATACCGCCATAGATTTCATGAACAGCCAGGCACGTGCAAAAGCTTACAATTTAATGTTTTGTGATTATAACGTTTGTGTCTCTCTTTTTGAGAACTGTTATGATGATGTGCCTGAAATAAAAACACCACTTTAGCGATATTGATAATACGTAAAGAAGTTTTCAAATATCAAACCTTTGTTTATCCTTACTGTGTGATCTCAGACCATTTAAACGTCGCATAACAATAAATGGAATGTGCCTTTTTTTGAAGATGTCAAAGTAGGCTTACTTTTTACAGACTTGGGTTTTCACGAAGACCCCCATACGGTTATTATACCGATAACACTGATTGTTTTATAATTGCTGTTGGTAAAAACGAAAGTTAACGGGACACTTAACTTAAATTAGATTTGGTTTATGTACCTACAATGATAATAATAAACATCCTATTGGATATATCGTTTACCTCAATCAAGAGAATAAAACCACCACCACTCAAAATAAATAAATCATGGATGCCAAAAACAAGCGTTTTTTACTCTCCATGCCGTTATGTCTTGGGATAGTCCATGTCGGTGTCGGTCCTTTTATCGTTGTGAAATCTAAGACAAAAAATGACAAAAAAAATAAACTAGTGGTGTCAACTCGTCATGGAATAAGTATGATACATGTTGCTTTAGCAATTAAATCAAACATTACTTTGTGGTTTCTTTGAATAATTGGGCTAATCCCACAATATCTGGAAATGTACAGTTTACCCCCTTGTTAGCACATTTCAATACATGTAGTTATATTTGGTTGTGCTTTAAATGTAAACAATTAGATCATCCTGGAAGGTTGTACCTAATAAATATAGCCTCATTCCAAGTGTTTTGGAATAGCTTTGCCTTGTAATAATTGTTAGACACGAGTAGGCATCACACATGTTTGTCTGAATTCAACCACCGATAAACAAGTTCAATAATTAACAAGATATAACATCAGTGATTGATTATTATGTGATTCTCAGATGATTCCTGTGATTTACAAATGGTAAGCGTAGGGTTTTATGCGTATAGTTTTATTTTATTCCTAAAAAGATCAATAAAAACCTGAAAAGATCGTGAGTTTGTAAACAAACAAAAGTGTGATTTACGTTATACACAGTTCTGTATTATATTTATACGGTACATGTACGTACATGTATGTAGGTTACACACATAGTATCATGCTCGTGCCTATAATGCCGAGGACCTTTGTTCTTGTGGTTATGGGTTATAATTTAAGTGTGATTTCATGATTCTGGTAAATGTTCATATCTGACGCCTAACGTCTGACGTCTAACATCCGGGAGTATACAAGTATGCGACACCTATCAGTATATTCTGAGGCAGTACAGCTAGTGGATGTTTAACGACGGGGTCGTCAGAAGCCAGTTTTTTTTTTTATAAAAGTGTATTATTTCACATAAGTTTGTGATACATGTAAAGGCGTTTGAATAAAAACCACGGGTTGCAAATCGAAAGAAGTCTGTTGTGTTCTTAGTTTAAATTATCATAAGTCAAAACTCCTCTTGGAGTCAAGTGGTCCCTCGAGGCAGCCACAATACATTCTACCTTTAAGGTCATTGGACTTTAAGGTCATTGAAAAGCTAGCATTTACCAGTGCATAGAATCAAATACTTCAGCATAAGAGGTCAATGTATCTCAATCCAGCAGATTGATACAATTGATACAAAGATTAAGACAAAGTTAATGGTGCCTGATCAATTTGAATTTGATTGGGTTTTGGAAACGCATCGGAGCCATAAAAAAAATCGCATTTTCATAACTCTCTTTATAAGAATTTTGTTGGCTGTAAAAGTAATATTATACTCTGGGTTTTGTCAGAGAAATGCAAATTCATGGGCACAAAATAATATGAAGGACGAATCAGTAACTGTCATCGATGAAAATTCCAGTCCCATGCGGTGCCCACTTTTTGAGAAAAAAGTGAAAAACGGCCACAGTATTAATATTTTTTTTTTAATAAATCTGTTCTCATTTATTTTTGATCTTTAAAGATCAAAAATAATTTTGGTCATTTGTTTTAGTAATTTTTCTGTTTTCTGGATAAATACCGCATTTTAGACAGAAACATTTTAACGGTTTGTTTCTACCATCACCATCTTTATACCATATACGTTTTAGGTAAATCTGTGGATTGCTGTTTTGGCATGCTGCCAAAATACATGTACCTTTAAAAACATGTTAGATTGACAAATATATCTCTTTTCACGTAAAATGTCCATAAAGACTCGCTTTTTGTGCATATTGTATGTCATTATGACTTTGTGAAGGAAACCACAGTTATATTATTTAGTATTCAAATGAAGCATTTAAAGGTAGTATCATACTTTGGTAAGAGACAAAATAGAAATGTTCACAGATTTACGTATAACGTACAGGGTATAAAGATGGTGCTGGTAGAAACATACCGTTAAAGTAGTTCCGCCTGAAACGCTGTATTTATCCAGAGAAGAGTAAAACAACGACCGAAAATCTTTTTGATCTTTTAAATGATCAAAAATAAAAGAGAAAAGACTTAAGAAATACTTTGGCTCTTTTTCACTGTTTTCTCAAAACGTGGGCACCGTATGGGACTGAAATTTTCACAGATGACTGTTACTGTATCTGTCTAGATATATTTTTCCATGGATCTGCATTTCTTTGACAAAAACTAAATTATAATATTACCTGTAAAGTAACCCTTTTTATACTCCAAATGTTCTGTTTGCACAGGATTAGTGTTAACTTAACAGTCTTCCACTTCGCTTCTGGCAGTCACGGAAATACGATATATGTTTAGAAATATATGTTTAGAAATATATGTTAGGAATGTTTATAAAATGTTCAACTCACCCATTGTTTTTTCCGAATTATGCCTCGAAATTTATGACTAAAAATTGAGGATCTTCTGGATGGCACCTGTGGAAAGGATAAATACATAGAAATGAACAACAGATTATAATACTCAGTAGGTTGTGCTGTAACGTTCATAATTTTGACGAATACAGTGGTCAGATCGTGAACGATGTTGTTCGAATCCTAGCTGTGTTTGAACGTGTCGTATTTCAAGAAACTGTCCTCAATGACATGGGCCTGTAAACGTCAGTATAAATCGGTATGTCCAAAATTAATATGAAGATTTTCAGCCAAGGAACTACAAGAAATAGCGAGATGCATTTGTTGGCGGTTTACATTTGTTTGTCCCTAATTGATAATAAGGGATTGTCGATGACTGGAAAGGATGGCTTTTATATTAATAGTAAGAATGATATCTGTCTGGCCTTACCTTGCCTAATACCACCTACGCTTCTGCGACGTCGGCTTGCTTCTGTAAAACAAAAAATTAAAAAGAAGGGAAAAAACTCGTACAATAACAATAGGTGTTCGGACTGAATCAGAACACCTAACAATTCCAATGTTTTCCTATAATTATGACTATTGCCATATGACTAGATCTTCCTTTTGCATTTCATTTTGCTTTTGCTTTTTTTTTTCTTATTAGAAAACTATTACCACAGACGAACGTGTTTTGTTGTTGCTATTATTGTATTGGTTGGGGATGCCATTGGCATATTCCATATCGTATGTCCCTACTGATGATAAGGGATGCATGCCTTTATGGTTGGATTGGATGGGCCCTTTTCCAAACCTCGGCTCCGGCTCCGGCTCCGGCTCCGGCTCCGGCTCCGGCTCTTTCCATTATATTGAAAATATAGATTGTGCTTTTTCATTTAACCTGAAGCTCGGTTTTCATTTTCAAACCAGAGGATCTACTTCCGAACCGCAGCCAAAAGCCTCTATTTTGATACCTTTTGATAGCCTCTATTTTGATTTTTCGTCCGCATATCCCATATCGTATGTCCCTACTGATGATTTCATATTAATGGTAAGAATGACATCTGTCTGGTCTTACCTTTATTCCCTTCACCCTCTGTACCTCTGCGGCGTCTGCTAGTAACTGGTTTAAAAGTAACGAATTCATTGTTATTGATGTCATTATAACTGACATGTTTGTTTTCCAATGAGTTTTTTTCTTCAAGTTACAATTAAGTATGTTAAAGGTAGTATATCATACTTTGGTAGCGTACCGAAACCTTCACAGATTTACCTATAACTTACAGGGTATAAAGATGATGATGGTAGAAACATATCCTTTTGAAAATGTTCTGCCTGAAATGCTGTATATATCCAGAAAAGAGTAAAACCAGTGACCGAAATTATTTTTGATCTTTTAAAGATCCAAATATTATAATTATTATTATTATTATAAAAATCGCGATTGGTGTGTGTTTGAACATAAAGTGATTCTAGACTGTCACCCCACGGCCTTGAGGGCAGCAATATTTGAGTACTGAGCATGAATGGGAGGGTATCGAGGGGGTCCCAAAGTATTTATACATTTATGGTTGCATGTCTGCCGACTTCCCCTCATTGTGTGTGGCCAGGGGAACGCCACGGGACATATAATGGGTCTAGAATGGCCTATGACAATGCTTCCATTTCAATTTGCCACTATACGATGTCTGAACACGGTGACCCAAAACACACACTTCCGTATGATAATGTCATGTTATGTATAGAAAAAAGCTCAATTATGTACAAAAATAGTGTAATATGCTGGGTGCACTCTTTTTAGGGCCCTTGTGGGGATTCTTAATCGGGCTGACGTAATAATTAAAGGGTTTATTGTTGGCGGCCTATTTTATTAAAGGTACACGCCGGCCTCGTCGCGCTTTTTTGGGCGCTTTTTGGCGCCAATGCATGCCTTTATCATGACTGGAAAGGTCTTCAAAAAGTAGAATAGAACCTTCCACACAAATAAACGGTAAAATTTAGCCGTTTTCGTGATAATTACGAAAAGAAAGGAAGTCACGTGATTTCCTGAGTCAAAATTTTGACTCAGGAAATCACGTGATCATTGTGATAAATCCATTTCCAGTCGTTTAAAAGCTGTTTAACTATACAAAATTTGCGTATAACTTTTTGTTTAATCACTCTTTTTTAACCAAAACAACTTAAGATTTGACCTAGTGTTCCCTTTTTTAAATCAGGAATTTCCAACGCGAACAGGCAAAATAAATACATGCCAAATTATTTTTTTTATAAAAGTCCGGTCACTACGGGTGCATTATCACCTCTGCAGACACAGCGCGTGGGGGCTTATACGACGCATTCAGCCCGAGGCATGGGCCCGTGATAACAAGTGCCATCCAAGATCCATCTTCGCACGGACGTTCGTGTAGTATTTTTCATGCGAGACCGCGCGGCATGCAAGTTGGCTGAGTCACTCACCCGGTCCCCGTTACAATTTTTTGTTTTTTTTGGTGGGATTTTCGAACGGAGCGGGAAAGCCTGGAGATAATTTCTTGTCATACATGGAAATCATTTTATGCCCTCAAAATCTGTTTGTGTCATTATACAAATTATATTTTGTGTATTCATGTGGAAATCGTTTCGGTCCCTCGAAACATAGAGCTTGGAACAGATCGAAATTGTTTCATTGATCATGCCCCAAAATCCTTTCGTCAAAAACACTGCGTCAACTCGCAAACATTGCGCCAACTCGCAAACATTGCGGCAACTCGCGAACATTACGGCAACTCGCAAACATTGTGGCAACTCATAAACATTACGTCAACTCGCAAACATTACGGCAACTCGCAAACATTGTGCCAACTCGCAAACATTGCGGCAACTCGCAAACATTACGCCAACTTGCAAACATTGCGGCAACTCGCAAACATTACGCCAACTCGCAAACATTGTGCCAACTCGCAAACATTGCGGCAACTCGCAAACATTACGCCAACTCGTAAACATTGCGCCAACTCGCAAACATTGCATCACTGACTCGATAACATTGAGTCAACTCAAAAACATTGCGCACTAAAAAAGTAAAAAACATTGCATCAACTCAAAAACATTGTGTCAACTTCGAAACATTTTGTGAATAATTTTGAAAAGCCTTATTTTTTTCAACAGATTTGTTTTGTTGTTTTGCCAATGATTTTAGTATTGTAAACAGCTTGAACGTACGTCGCGTTCCTGGAATTATCATACGGGAGCTGCAACATTTAGTCACAGCTACGAGTACCAGTCTAAAACCATTGGTGTGCCACATCCTTCTAACACTTGTTACGGCTGGAAATGCGTATACGCTAACCTTTGACCTTATTTTGATTTCCGTTAATTAACCCTAATTAAACGACATATTTCAGATTTGTTTTCACGAAAACCTTCATCAAGTGTTCTAGAAATATTGTGTTATACTCTTCACTCTTCCCTTTTTTGGACTTTGAAGCCGGTGTGTACCTTTAAGTCATACAACTTGGCTAATCTAAGTGTTGGATATAGCCTACTTACCTTTCTTCAAAACATGAGGAAAAGTCCTTGGATGCTCAAAGGTTGGATTGTTCGCCGAACGCCGACGTCTACGTTCTGCATACAATTTGCAAACATTAATTCAAGCTTTAAGGTGGCAATATCTTGCTACTTATATTTTCACCCCACCCCCTAAAAAACCCGACAAGTTTCCAGATGATCCGTAATCCTTTCTTTTGCATAATGTTTCTCACTCTTACTACTCCGATTGTCGCACGCATTACACCCAGACGGTGCATTGTCGAAATCAATAACGTGGTCAATTAATGATTTATCCATTGTAAGATATAACATGAGTAGTATAAGAGGGTCTACATGAACCCGTATTGGGTGGTGGTAAAATACCTTTTTGAGGAGATGGGGATCGAGGAGTTTAAAGAGTAGAGAGAGAGGTCGTGGTTGCCGTGGCGTAGGATGGAGGGTGTATTGATGAAATGTGGGTGACTAGGGGCCTGTTTGTTTAACGCAAAGGATACGACATTTAGGGATCCACCTCCTATGCAGGGTACGCTAAATTGGGATCCGGATCAGTAGAATCCGCGATCCTGTGCATTAATCAAACAGTCCCTAGATGAAAGGATTGTGTGTGTGTGGGTGGGTGAGCAGGAGTGGCTACACAATGTGGACCTCACAACAAAGGACGTTCACATAATTTTAGGATCACAAGACGTTATGTGGACTCGCACAGGTCCACATATAGGCTTAATGTTTTGATGCCACCGAAAATGCCAAAAGGAGACATTGACAATGTGTCTTTACCCGTCGCAAATTGAAATTTATCATTAAAGAAAAATTCGGTCCAAATTCCATCATGAAAAAAAGGGGTCAGTTTAAATACCAATGGGTTGAAGTCCATTGGGTCTGTACATGAGAACAAAGGGAAGTCCACACAAAGTGTGTTTATTTGTGTTGATGAAGGAGGTGTGGGGGTTGGGGTGGATTAGATGACTGTGGCATGTGATGATGGGAGAGACGTGGAATATTTCGTGGAATGTGTTGGTGGATTTGGATAGAGAGGTAGTCGTGAATATGTTGAATGGAAGAATAATTATCAATACGATAATTGATTACTATGATGGTTGTTATCGTTATTGTTGAGAAAAGGCGATGGTAGATGCTTTGGGAGTAGACAATTTCTAGACTCATTAAACTGCTTATACTTAATACCCGGGGTTCCAGACTACTAATATGAATGGAAGTTTTCGGAGGATATGAGACGATCTCATGTGGCAAAATCTGAAATTGCTTAGTGACTTTTATTTTGAGCGTATTTGTTGCTCCTGCAAAAAACTCCAAAATATTGTTTTCTATTATTGTTTTTGATCCAAGCATGATAAAATAAATTGCCAGCATTACTGTGACGAATATTTTTGTGGAAGCAAAACATAAAAAAACCCAGACGTTATGATGTTTTGTAGCTGGGCTCAGGGCTTCTAGTGTACGACGTTAATTGTACAGTAATGGTTAATTATAATGGAAATTGTTTTCTGCCTAGTAATCTAACACACATATCACAGAAGAAAGGTGCGTGCAAGTACTGTTAATTGCCAGAGAAGAATGAAATTTGTGAAGAAAACACACAGTAAAAAATGATATAATGCTTTGGAATGTAGAAGAAATGGCTTAGAGAATGTTTTCAGAAATTGATATGTGAATTTGACTTAATCACTGTAACTCATGGAAGATAATTACCAGATACTCCATAGTTTGATTCCACTATCCAATGTTGATTCATGGAAGAAGCAAAAGCGACCTCGGTTGGACTTTCTACATCAGTAGGAGTAGTCACTAGAACTCTTTCATTATGTTTGATGATGATTTCGGTTGGCTTTCGCTCAATGCAGATTTTGGATGTGTCGCTGCCGTCGGTGAAAGCAGGTACATCGTCTAATGCCATCGGCACAAACCGTATTCTACCTTGATCATCATACTCCACCATGGTAATATCAGCTCGATTTCTAAGAATGTCTAGAAGAAGAATATATAAGAAATTAAACTAATAGTATCTCTTGAAAATCAGGTCCAAGATTGCCCTGACAAATTTCGCATATCTGGAATAAATTCAATAACTAATATTCAATGAAAATATGCGTAAAATGTTCAAGATATAAAAAAAGGGGGAAAAGCAAGAAAAGAAACAAATTAACAAACAATAAATACAAAAAAGGACATAAGCCTTAGCCTCTTTCATTAGCCCATTGTAAACATCCATAACCTCAACAGACTGTGTAGCCAGCATCTTTTTTGGGCAACATAAAATGGATTGAAGAAAATGTGAACTGCATACATGTAGTACCGTTGCAAATAATGGCAGAAAAGCATTGGGAACGTACCTACGTTAACCATTCCATCCCCATCTGCTGTGTTTATCTGTTTATGCCATATGGACAGAAACACCAAGTGGTCCGAGCCGTGCTCGAGGTGAATGCATATCTCCCGTCGCTGGCCGGATTCAGGCGATAGAGGGGTTGCACATTCCGGATATTTGTTTGCTTCACCGGGTCGAGTCTCGACCTTGCAAGGCTCTGAAAAAAAATGATATTGCGAATGACATAGTCTAAGTATCACTCCGTGTCACTACGTACGAACGTCTGATACATGCGTGCATGCAAATTTTATGCAACGCGGCACATCCGCCAATCAGATCTGTTTTAAGAACTTTTTCCGTCACTCGTGATGTTGATTGGTCAATATCGCGCGTCCGCGCGGCAGCTGCTATCTTAAGGCCTGTTTTTTTCACGCAAAGGATCATGAATCCTTCGGATCCGGATCCCATTTTAGCGTACCCTGCATAGGAGGTGGATCCGAAAAATGGGATCCGGATCCGAGGATTCGTCCGAAACAAACAGGCCCTTAGTCTTGGTTCACGACAATGTGACCCGCACTGACCCGCACGCACGTACGTAATGTACGTATATGTCAATTTCATAAAACTGTTAAGCACAAAAATTTGCTTAGCACAAAAGTGTCTCGCCCAAAAAAACAAACCACCATTGAAAATTTCATTTGATATTCATGGTCAGCGAACAACAGCCAAAGAACAATCACAAGTGATAAACAACACGTGGAAATTTGGTTGTTAACCCCGTTTTTATCAAGACAGAAATGTCATGCTAAGCAAAATGTTGTGCTTAACAGTTTTATGAAATTGGCCCCTGGGATGTACGTAAAGACCTGTCTAAAACATAGTCTTGGGAATCCTGTAAGGGCCGTGAGTTGCGTGCGCACCTTGTTATGAGCGCGCTACAATGTCTCCATAACACACTGATGAATATGTATGATGACCTGCATTGGCCTGCATGCATGGACATATACGTGTATGTTAATAGTTATGTTAAGGCTGACCACAAAACATTGGACTTGCGGGCGGTTGAATCTACTTCAAGTCCAATGTATGATGCGGTCGGAAAACTTTGATGTCTGGCCCTCTTTCATTCTGCGGTCCAAATGAAATGGTCTCCGCTGGACCAAGAGCATTTTGAAGAGGAGGAATATCATTTCCTGAGAGGTCAGTTCTTCTCTTTAGAGGTTTACTAAATTGTCATATAGTATTCAGGCATGACTCTAGTGAAATTGTAGCTTTAAACCAGAATTGGCCAGTAATGGGAGACTTTTGGAGAGTCGGTCTTGAGTCAACAGCGCACGCGCACGCACGGGCAATACAACGCGCGCATGCTCACTATTGTGCTAACATGGTTTGCGCATGTGCTGTTGACTCAAGACCGACTCTCCAAAAGTCTCCCATTCTAGAATGTGTGCCTACTTTCAGTAAACTACCAAGTATTTCTCAAAAGACTCCAAGGGGAAAAAGAATAACGAGCAAGGACTAACTTTCCATATGAAATTATTTGAAATGTACTGACCTGTTTCACAGTTGGTCCCTGTGTATCCATCAACACATGCACAGTTGTAGCTATCTATACCATCTGTACATATTCCTCCATTCTCACAAGGGTCAGGCTGACATTCATCAATGTCTAAAGATCAAAAGAAAATGAAAACAATCAAATATTTCTCCAT
The DNA here is from genome assembly GCA_963971285.1 of Astropecten irregularis. Lineage (NCBI taxonomy): Eukaryota > Metazoa > Echinodermata > Asteroidea > Paxillosida > Astropectinidae > Astropecten > Astropecten irregularis. Next base: position 10,890,285 of record OZ020252.1, on the reverse strand, counting down.
AGACATTAATCCCAAGGGGTCAAAGACTAAGGAGCATAACTTTCCGCATAAAATGAAAAATATATTTGAAATGTACTGACCTGTTTCACAGTTGATCCCTGTGTATCCAGCAACACATGCACAGTTGTAGCTATCTATACCATCTGTACATATTCCTCCATTCTCACAAGGGTCAGGCTGACATTCATCAATGTCTAAAGATCAAAAGAAAATGAAAACAATCAAATATTTCTCCATAGACATTAATCCCAAGGGGTCAAAGACTAAGGAGCATAACTTTCCGCATAAAATGAAAAATATATTTGAAATGTACTGACTTGTTTCACAGTTGATCCCTGTGTATCCAGCAACACATGCACAACTGTAGCTATCTATACCATCTGTACATATTCCTCCATTCTCACAAGGGTCAGGCTGACATTCATCAATGTCTAAAGATCAAAAGAAAATGAAAACAATCAAATATTTCTCCATAGACATTAATCCCAAGGGGTCAAAGACTAAGGAGCATAACTTTCCGCATAAAATGAAAAATATATTTGAAATGTACTGACCTGTTTCACAGTTGATCCCTGTGTATCCAGCAACACATGCACAGTTGTAGCTATCTATACCATCTGTACATATTCCTCCATTCTCACAAGGGTCAGGCTGACATTCATCAATGTCTAAAGATCAAAAGAAAATGAAAACAATCAAATATTTCTCCATAGACATTAATCCCAAGGGGTCAAAGACTAAGGAGCATAACTTTCCGCATAAAATGAAAAATATATTTGAAATGTACTGACCTGTTTCACAGTTGATCCCTGTGTATCCAGCAACACATGCACAGCTGTAGCTATCTATACCATCTGTACATATTCCTCCATTCTCACAAGGGTCAGGCTGACATTCATCAATGTCTACAGATCAAAAGAAAATGAAAACAATCAAATATTTCTCCATAGACATTAATCCCAAGGGGTCAAAGACTAAGGAGCATAACTTTCCGCATAAAATGAAAAATATATTTGAAATGTACTGACTTGTTTCACAGTTGATCCCTGTGTATCCAGCAACACATGCACAGCTGTAGCTATCTATACCATCTGTACATATTCCTCCATTCTCACAAGGGTCAGGCTGACATTCATCAATGTCTAAAGATCAAAAGAAAATGAAAACAATCAAATATTTCTCCATAGACATTAATCCCAAGGGGTCAAAGACTAAGGAGCATAACTTTCCGCATAAAATGAAAAATATATTTGAAATGTACTGACTTGTTTCACAGTTGGTCCCTGTGTATCCAGCAACACATGCACAGTTGTAGCTATCTATACCATCTGTACATATTCCTCCATTCTCACAAGGGTCAGGCTGACATTCATCAATGTCTAAAGATCAAAAGAAAATGAAAACAATCAAAGATTTCTCCATAGACATTAATCCCAAGGGGTCAAAGACTAAGGAGCATAACTTTCCGCATAAAATGAAAAATATATTTGAAATGTACTGACCTGTTTCACAGTTGGTCCCTGTGTATCCAGCAACACATGCACAGTTGTAGCTATCTATACCATCTGTACATATTCCTCCATTCTCACAAGGGTCAGGCTGACATTCATCAATGTCTAAAGATCAAAAGAAAATGAAAACAATCAAAGATTTCTCCATAGACATTAATCCCAAGGGTTCAAAGACTAAGGAGCATAACTTTCCGCATAAAATGAAAAATATATTTGAAATGTACTGACTTGTTTCACAGTTGATCCCTGTGTATCCAGCAACACATGCACAGTTGTAGCTATCTATACCATCTGTACATATTCCTCCATTCTCACAAGGGTCAGGCTGACATTCATCAATGTCTAAAGATCAAAAGAAAATGAAAACAATCAAATATTTCTCCATAGACATTAATCCCAAGGGGTCAAAGACTAAGGAGCATAACTTTCCGCATAAAATGAAAAATATATTTGAAATGTACTGACCTGTTTCACAGTTGGTCCCTGTGTATCCAGCAACACATGCACAGTTGTAGCTATCTATACCATCTGTACATATTCCTCCATTCTCACAAGGGTCAGGCTGACATTCATCAATGTCTAAAGATCAAAAGAAAATGAAAACAATCAAAGATTTCTCCATAGACATTAATCCCAAGGGGTCAAAGACTAAGGAGCATAACTTTCCGCATAAAATGAAAAATATATTTGAAATGTACTGACCTGTTTCACAGTTAGTCCCTGTGTATCCAGCAACACATGCACAGTTGTAGCTATCTATACCATCTGTACATATTCCTCCATTCTCACAAGGGTCAGGCTGACATTCATCAATGTCTAAAGATCAAAAGAAAATGAAAACAATCAAATATTTATCCACAGACATTAATCCCAAGGGGTCAAAGACTAAGGAGCATAACTTTCCCCATAAAATGAAAAATATATTTGAAATGTACTGACTTGTTTCACAGTTGATCCCTGTGTATCCAGCAACACATGCACAGCTGTAGCTATCTATACCATCTGTACATATTCCTCCATTCTCACAAGGGTCAGGCTGACATTCATCAATGTCTAAAGATCAAAAGAAAATGAAAACAATCAAATATTTCTCCATAGACATTAATCCCAAGGGGTCAAAGACTAAGGAGCATAACTTTCCGCATAAAATGAAAAATATATTTGAAATGTACTGACTTGTTTCACAGTTGATCCCTGTGTATCCAGCAACACATGCACAACTGTAGCTATCTATACCATCTGTACATACTCCTCCATTCTCACAAGGGTCAGGCTGACATTCATCAATGTCTAAAGATCAAAAGAAAATGAAAACAATCAAATATTTCTCCATAGACATTAATCCCAAGGGGTCAAAGACTAAGGAGCATAACTTTCCGCATAAAATGAAAAATATATTTGAAATGTACTGACTTGTTTCACAGTTGATCCCTGTGTATCCAGCAACACATGCACAACTGTAGCTATCTATACCATCTGTACATACTCCTCCATTCTCACAAGGGTCAGGCTGACATTCATCAATGTCTAAAGATCAAAAGAAAATGAAAACAATCAAATATTTCTCCATAGACATTAATCCCAAGGGGTCAAAGACTAAGGAGCATAACTTTCCGCATAAAATGAAAAATATATTTGAAATGTACTGACTTGTTTCACAGTTGATCCCTGTGTATCCAGCAACACATGCACAACTGTAGCTATCTATACCATCTGTACATATTCCTCCATTCTCACAAGGGTCAGGCTGACATTCATCAATGTCTAAAGATCAAAAGAAAATGAAAACAATCAAATATTTCTCCATAGACATTAATCCCAAGGGGTCAAAGACTAAGGAGCATAACTTTCCGCATAAAATGAAAAATATATTTGAAATGTACTGACTTGTTTCACAGTTGATCCCTGTGTATCCAGCAACACATGCACAGCTGTAGCTATCTATACCATCTGTACATATTCCTCCATTCTCACAAGGGTCAGGCTGACATTCATCAATGTCTAAAGATCAAAAGAAAATGAAAACAATCAAATATTTCTCCATAGACATTAATCCCAAGGGGTCAAAGACTAAGGAGCATAACTTTCCGCATAAAATGAAAAATATATTTGAAATGTACTGACTTGTTTCACAGTTGGTCCCTGTGTATCCAGCAACACATGCACAGTTGTAGCTATCTATACCATCTGTACATATTCCTCCATTCTCACAAGGGTCAGGCTGACATTCATCAATGTCTAAAGATCAAAAGAAAATGAAAACAATCAAAGATTTCTCCATAGACATTAATCCCAAGGGGTCAAAGACTAAGGAGCATAACTTTCCGCATAAAATGAAAAATATATTTGAAATGTACTGACCTGTTTCACAGTTGGTCCCTGTGTATCCAGCAACACATGCACAGTTGTAGCTATCTATACCATCTGTACATATTCCTCCATTCTCACAAGGGTCAGGCTGACATTCATCAATGTCTAAAGATCAAAAGAAAATGAAAACAATCAAAGATTTCTCCATAGACATTAATCCCAAGGGGTCAAAGACTAAGGAGCATAACTTTCCGCATAAAATGAAAAATATATTTGAAATGTACTGACTTGTTTCACAGTTGATCCCTGTGTATCCAGCAACACATGCACAGTTGTAGCTATCTATACCATCTGTACATATTCCTCCATTCTCACAAGGGTCAGGCTGACATTCATCAATGTCTAAAGATCAAAAGAAAATGAAAACAATCAAATATTTCTCCATAGACATTAATCCCAAGGGGTCAAAGACTAAGGAGCATAACTTTCCGCATAAAATGAAAAATATATTTGAAATGTACTGACCTGTTTCACAGTTGGTCCCTGTGTATCCAGCAACACATGCACAGTTGTAGCTATCTATACCATCTGTACATATTCCTCCATTCTCACAAGGGTCAGGCTGACATTCATCAATGTCTAAAGATCAAAAGAAAATGAAAACAATCAAAGATTTCTCCATAGACATTAATCCCAAGGGGTCAAAGACTAAGGAGCATAACTTTCCGCATAAAATGAAAAATATATTTGAAATGTACTGACCTGTTTCACAGTTAGTCCCTGTGTATCCAGCAACACATGCACAGTTGTAGCTATCTATACCATCTGTACATATTCCTCCATTCTCACAAGGGTCAGGCTGACATTCATCAATGTCTAAAGATCAAAAGAAAATGAAAACAATCAAATATTTATCCACAGACATTAATCCCAAGGGGTCAAAGACTAAGGAGCATAACTTTCCCCATAAAATGAAAAATATATTTGAAATGTACTGACTTGTTTCACAGTTGATCCCTGTGTATCCAGCAACACATGCACAGCTGTAGCTATCTATACCATCTGTACATATTCCTCCATTCTCACAAGGGTCAGGCTGACATTCATCAATGTCTAAAGATCAAAAGAAAATGAAAACAATCAAATATTTCTCCATAGACATTAATCCCAAGGGGTCAAAGACTAAGGAGCATAACTTTCCGCATAAAATGAAAAATATATTTGAAATGTACTGACTTGTTTCACAGTTGATCCCTGTGTATCCAGCAACACATGCACAACTGTAGCTATCTATACCATCTGTACATACTCCTCCATTCTCACAAGGGTCAGGCTGACATTCATCAATGTCTAAAGATCAAAAGAAAATGAAAACAATCAAATATTTCTCCATAGACATTAATCCCAAGGGGTCAAAGACTAAGGAGCATAACTTTCCGCATAAAATGAAAAATATATTTGAAATGTACTGACTTGTTTCACAGTTGATCCCTGTGTATCCAGCAACACATGCACAACTGTAGCTATCTATACCATCTGTACATACTCCTCCATTCTCACAAGGGTCAGGCTGACATTCATCAATGTCTAAAGATCAAAAGAAAATGAAAACAATCAAATATTTCTCCATAGACATTAATCCCAAGGGGTCAAAGACTAAGGAGCATAACTTTCCGCATAAAATGAAAAATATATTTGAAATGTACTGACTTGTTTCACAGTTGATCCCTGTGTATCCAGCAACACATGCACAGTTGTAGCTATCTATACCATCTGTACATATTCCTCCATTCTCACAAGGGTCAGGCTGACATTCATCAATGTCTAAAGATCAAAAGAAAATGAAAACAATCAAATATTTCTCCATAGACATTAATCCCAAGGGGTCAAAGACTAAGGAGCATAACTTTCCGCATAAAATGAAAAATATATTTGAAATGTACTGACTTGTTTCACAGTTGATCCCTGTGTATCCAGCAACACATGCACAGTTGTAGCTATCTATACCATCTGTACATATTCCTCCATTCTCACAAGGGTCAGGCTGACATTCATCAATGTCTAAAGATCAAAAGAAAATGAAAACAATCAAATATTTATCCACAGACATTAATCCCAAGGGGTCAAAGACTAAGGAGCATAACTTTCCCCATAAAATGAAAAATATATTTGAAATGTACTGACCTGTTTCACAGTTGATCCCTGTGTATCCAGCAACACATGCACAGTTGTAGCTATCTATACCATCTGTACATATTCCTCCATTCTCACAAGGGTCAGGCTGACATTCATCAATGTCTAAAGATCAAAAGAAAATGAAAACAATCAAATATTCCTCCATAGACATTAATCCCAAGGGGTCAAAGACTAAGGAGCATAACTTTCCGCATAAAATGAAAAATATATTTGAAATGTACTGACCTGTTTCACAGTTGGTCCCTGTGTATCCAGCAACACATGCACAGTTGTAGCTATCTATACCATCTGTACATATTCCTCCATTCTCACAAGGGTCAGGCTGACATTCATCAATGTCTAAAGATCAAAAGAAAATGAAAACAATCAAATATTTCTCCATAGACATTAATCCCAAGGGGTCAAAGACTAAGGAGCATAACTTTCCGCATAAAATGAAAAATATATTTGAAATGTACTGACTTGTTTCACAGTTGATCCCTGTGTATCCAGCAACACATGCACAACTGTAGCTATCTATACCATCTGTACATACTCCTCCATTCTCACAAGGGTCAGGCTGACATTCATCAATGTCTAAAGATCAAAAGAAAATGAAAACAATCAAATATTTCTCCATAGACATTAATCCCAAGGGGTCAAAGACTAAGGAGCATAACTTTCCGCATAAAATGAAAAATATATTTGAAATGTACTGACCTGTTTCACAGTTGATCCCTGTGTATCCAGCAACACATGCACAGTTGTAGCTATCTATACCATCTGTACATATTCCTCCATTCTCACAAGGGTCAGGCTGACATTCATCAATGTCTAAAGATCAAAAGAAAATGAAAACAATCAAAGATTTCTCCATAGACATTAATCCCAAGGGGTCAAAGACTAAGGAGCATAACTTTCCGCATAAAATGAAAAATATATTTGAAATGTACTGACCTGTTTCACAGTTAGTCCCTGTGTATCCAGCAACACATGCACAGCTGTAGCTATCTATACCATCTGTACATATTCCTCCATTCTCACAAGGGTCAGGCTGACATTCATCAATGTCTAAAGATCAAAAGAAAATGAAAACAATCAAAGATTTCTCCATAGACATTAATCCCAAGGGGTCAAAGACTAAGGAGCATAACTTTCCGCATAAAATGAAAAATATATTTGAAATGTACTGACCTGTTTCACAGTTAGTCCCTGTGTATCCAGCAACACATGCACAGCTGTAGCTATCTATACCATCTGTACATATTCCTCCATTCTCACAAGGGTCAGGCTGACATTCATCAATGTCTAAAGATCAAAAGAAAATGAAAACAAAATAGACATTAATTCCAAGGGGTTAAAGACTAACGAGAACGAGCATAACTTTCAATATGAAATGAAAACATTTGAAATACTGTGCATTGGTACGTAGCATGTAGTCGGACATACACGCAATACTTTTAGACTTTGAATTTACAGTACTTGAACTCAGACCCGTCAGAGATGTTCTTGTTCTCCGCCAAATACTCGGATCGAGAACTCTGCACTTCGATTCGAGGACTCGACTCCAATGGTAGGCCTACAAAATAAGTTTTTCGAAATGTTTGTACTTACCGATATCGCAATTGTCTCCACTGTAGCCACTATTGCCACAGTTACACTTGTAACCACCAGCGCCATCACCATAACAGTAGCCACCATTCTGGCATGGGTTCAAATCGCAAGGTCCTGAATAAGATACATTTATTGTTAGACTGACAAACATCTCAGAATACATTTATCAAGTTTGGGATCGATTTCACGAAGCCCTACGATATAGTAAGATTGATCGTATGTCGAGTTACAAGGGATCGTATACCCTACGTATAGCACTGCAACGCATCATATTTCCTACGATTGATATGTTACGATGAGTTTGGTGAAATCGACCCAGGGATTTTCTCAAAGCTCGGCTCCTGCACAAGCTCTGGCTCCTTTTCGTGAATCCATTCTAGAATTTCAGGTATCAAATAGGCCAATAGAATCCTTTGGCTGCGGTTAGTAGATTATCAGGTTTGAAAAACCACAACCTATTATTTTCAGCCAGCATATAGGCATTTTACAAAGACGAAGCTAAAGCCTAAAGTCCAGGTTTGAGAACAGCCAGAGGTCTATAGCCTCTTCAAAGTATGCCGATCATGCAGTATCTGAGTAATGTAACTGAATCATTGCAATGACGAATAACCTTGAATCCATCCAAATTCATCGCCCGAAATTATGAAGAAGAATCAGAAGCGTACCAGACACACAGATTCGTGCGTCTTGATATTCGACTCCACTGAAAGTGATAATCATTTGGCATACATTGCCAAGTGTTTTGTATCTCGTGACATAAATGATGCGTCTCTAAGCATGTAAGGACATCAAAAGCAAACAAACCTGGATTGCACTCGCAAATGTCACAGCCCATCTCCGATTTCTTGTACCCTTGGTGGCACACTAAAGAGCAGGTCAGTGGATCACAAGGTGACTCTGGTATCAGTAAGAGAAACACAGTACTTGTAATAAGAGCAATAAACTGAATAGTCAAGAACTGTCCCAAACGTCCCCTCTAATTCTCATCCAAACTTATTAAAGGTATTTAAGATTTAAACAGATTTTGATGGTTAGGTGTGAATTCTCCCGAAAACTTTTCAAAATCATTTGACAGCATGTAGAAGGAGAACAAGAAATAATAATATGAAACGTCATCAATCGGCAAATTGGGAGGTTTTGGGCTATTAAACGGAATATGATGCCATTATTCATACATTTTTGTCTGAGTTATGACACAATGTAAATAGTGCTGCATGAATAGTACTGCATGCATTTCTCATATTAGTTTGACCCTCTTCCTCGTTTTGAATTCCTACGAAAAAATATCACCGTTCGCCCAATTTCTGCCAATTTAATTCCTTGAAGCCTTTTCTCTGTACTTTGGGTCGATTATTTGTGTGTATTTCAATCTTGAAATAAAGCCATCATTTATTTCTTTGAAACGTTAGGCTGCATTGTTGTAAGAAAGAAAACCTACCTTTGCATTGACAAGTGCTACATCCATTGGAGTCAGTCTGGTAACCCCATAAACATGATGTAGAACTGCAATCCACTTCCGGACATCCCCCTTACAAGGCAAGAATATATGTCACTGATGAACTACTCTTGAATCATTTTTTTTTAATTTTTCATATCATCATTTCATATCTGCAATGGAATGGAATTTTGTTAATTAGTATTTTTGTAGTACGCCATTATAATTTACAAATTGTTATATCTTACTTGGAGGTATGACTGTTGCATCTGGTAAATCTGTAAACAAAGATCAAAGCCATTTTTGTTATTGTATAGTGATCAAATTGATATACAGTGTATATAAAATTTTCTATCTAAATGTAGCCAAGTCTTCATTAAAAATGGCAGTAATAACCTACCTCACAATATTGAGTAAAATGTCAAATGTTCACATTGCTGGATTCAATATTGTTTCTAGTTTATGCCTCTATTTTTTTCACTCTCTCACCCAAACAACCATTCACTTCTTCCACTTGTCTAAGAAACCCCCAAGAGGGTCTTAACATGAAATAACAAACTTGGTTTACAGAAAAAAAATGTATTTGTCTTTGAAATGACAAAACACATTCGGATTTAGTGAGGATACATTTGTATCGAATTGACTAACTTTGTGATTTTGCTTATGGTAGTATAAACTGTTTTAAACATTATCTTCATAACCTAGTCATAGGATTCAGGCTAAAGTTAAGAGTTAAAAACACCTAGGGCAACATATTCTTTTGCAGGCAGATTTTGTATCGGAAAATATTTGTCACAGTAACCGTGATAAAGACTAAAAGGCTTAGGCCCGTTTCAAATGTCGAACTTCTGCCGTGTATAATTGAATACATTGTAGTTGACATAAAAGCGGGGGAAGTTCGGCAGTTGCTTCAAACGCCGGTTTACTGTCAACCTCATTGCAAATTTTAATATGGCGGACCAAGATTAGAGTTCAGATATTGCGATATGATTATTCTTATTGCGAGAAGACGGCCGTCTCTCTTTTAAAACGGTAAGCCTAAGGATTGAACTCTGACTCTGAAAATCGATGTTTGAAGTCTTGCCGCTTTTCTGCCGTTAAAAGCGGTAAGACATGTCGATCTTTCTACAGAAAGCCAGCAATTAAATGTCGAATTTCTGCATTGACGAATTCAAATGTTGAGCCATTATTTGAATTGGACACGGCAGACGTTCAACGTTTGAAGCTGGTTAAACATTTTTCGTGAGCTTGGCCGAAAATTCCACATCAGATCCCAATACGAAACGTTTCGGCTCAGCAGTAATAAGAGGAAATAAAGTCTTACCAGAACCTTGCGGTTGGTCTGAAAAAAGCAAAGGAGAGAACAGGGTTTTCAGACATTACATACACATCCTGGCATTTATTTCATCAAAAAATCTCTTTTTGGACCAGGCAATTGCTATACAGGGTGTCCCAGAAAAAAACGAAACCGAGATTTGTCAGTGTTTAATCCTATTTTAATTTTACTTTTGAATACCAAATGACACATATCTGGAAAGCTTATTTCCCTAGCTTTCATTTGATACCATTCACATGATCCATACTTCACGCATGAGTGAGTAAAGACAATATGAAGCAAGGCTATCAAAAAGTAATTTGCACAACGATATTTTTATTTTAAAGAATCAATCACATTTCTAGAAACTACATTTCCTGGCCTTTCAATGATGCCTCAGTCAAGAAAAATGAGTAAGGGATGACAGAGATATCTGCTTTTAAATATGGATTGAATTGTCATTGTGTTTTTTTTGTTTTTTAAATCCTTTTTTACACCTGACCGATTTTTCCCATGAAAGGATGCGGAGATGAAATAAACTTGTTATGATTAATCACACAATCTTGATTAATAAATGATACATCCAGAAATCTTAGTTCCCCCTCTTCAATTACATACCTCTCATTCATACTTCACGCGTGTGTGAATAAAAAGAATAGAAAAGAAAGACCTAGTGAAATAATCCGGGCTAGAAAGAAGGAATGGGAGGATGGCATGGGTTTTAACACGTTCATAATGGACATAATGGATCCACATCCATTCATGCAAAAAAATGAATGAAAAAGGATTTGAAAAACATGAATTTTCAATCCATTTTAAAGGCAGATATCTCTGTCATCCCTTGCTAATTTTTCTTGACTGAGGCATCATTTGAAAGGCCAGGAAATGTTGTTTCTAGAAATGTGATTGATTCTTTAAAATAAAAATATCGTTGTGCAAATTACTTTTTGATAGTCTTGTTTCATATTGTCTTTACTCACTCATGCGTGAGGTATGTATCATATGAATTATGTCAAATGAAAGCTGAGGAAATAAGCTTTCCAGTTATGTGTAATTTATTATTCAAAAGTGAAATTAAAATAGGATTAAACACTGACAAATCTCGGTTTCGTTTTTTCTGGGACACCCTGTATATGGCTTATGATGTCAGGGGCCGATTTCATAAAACTTACGACGCGTCGCAGAGTTAAGGCGCATCCTTTCTCTATGGACTCGTCGAATAAATGCGACGCGTCGCAGCTAGGACACCTCGCAAATCGAGTTGCGATGCGTTGCGGAGCTTTATGAAATCGGCCCCTGATATCTTTGATCTAATTTATGATGTACGCTCTGATGAAACAAGATTTTTCTTGTAAAGACTGAATTAACTCATGAAGAGTAGGCCAACACAAAGCTGGCCTATTGTAAAGATCTAACACTAACAGCTTAAAGGTAACATCATACTTTGGTTTTTGTCAAAGAAATACAGATTCATGGGCACAAATATCAAGGAAGATACAGTAACAGTCATCTGTGAAAATGTCAATCTTTTACGGTATATCCACTTTTTGAGAAAACAGTGAAAAAACGGCCACAGTATTTCTTAAGTCATTTCACTTTTATTTTTGATCTTTCAAAGATCAAAAAGAATTTAGGTAACTGGTTTGAATCTTTGCTGGATAAATACAGCATTTTGGGCAGAAAAATTGTAACGGTATGTTTCTACAATCACCATCTTTATACCCTGTTATAGGTAAATCTGTGAAGATTTCTGTTTCGGTATGCTACACAAAGTTATGATACGACCTTTAAATCTAAACCATGCAAAATATTTGATGTTGTTTCATCCAGCAGCCATGTGCCAAACAGTTTTATATAACACCTTAGTAGATCCTTGTCATTTGATTGGAGGATTGTATGTCACGTGATATTTGATAAATAGACCAATTCATGGCTTACGTCACAACCGTTGAAATTTGTACCATCCACCGTGCATTTTTGGTGCCATCCGATTTGTACCATTGCACGCCAGGGACTCTAATACGTGATTGGTCAAGCGGCGTTCCATTTATTTGTCACTGCGTGCGCGCGTACGCGTTGGTGTGCAACGCGCGTTACAGTAATAAGAGCAATATAGTTTGCCAAGATTTTAAGCTTTTTTTGTCTCGCTAACTCTTAAAATGTTATCCTCCAATCAAAATCAAATGACAAAGATCTACTTAGATGTTATATAAAACAAATAATGAATGTTTCACATTCGTAGAATGGAAAAAATAATTTCATTCGGTGACAGATGGACTGTTCCATTCCACTCGGCTTCGCCTCGTGAAATGGAACAGTCCATCTGTCACCTCATGAAATTATTTTTACCATTCCACTCATAAACATTCATTATTTGTATATTATGTGTAGCTACCCTGCCTGCCGGTTGCGTTACCATTTAATGCTGGTATTTAAATAACGCTTGTGAAAGGTAATATCATACTTTGGTTTTTGTCAAAGAAATGCAGATTCATGGGCAAAAATATCATGAAAAATACAGTGAAAAGGCCCACGGAATTTGCTCTTTAATCTTTTCACCGTTATTTTTTATCTTTTAAAGATCAACAATATTTTTGGGTAGCTGCTCTTACTAATTTCAGGATAAATACAGCATTTCAGGCGAAAATATTTTAACTGTATGTTTCTATCAGCACCATCTTTATACCCTGTTTTGGTTTCCTACCCAAGTATGATACTGATGGCATTTGGCAAAGAGGCAATACTGTATACTTAGGCATAAAGTCTACATCATACCGGTAGGTATCTTGATAGATCTGGGACCGATTTCATTAACGCTTTGCGACCATCGTAAAGCCAAAATCCATCGCTAAACAGACAATCGATCGCTACTTTGTGTAGCAATTTTCCGTTTAGCGATGGATTTGGGCTTTACGATGATCGCAAAGCGTTAGTGAAATCTGCCCCAGAATTATTTTGGAGCCCACAGATTTTGTATAGATCTCTACATGCGCACTGATGCCTGAATGATTATGGCGTCATTTGCAGTGATGCAATGAAGTTGCTTAATTATTTTGAACAATAACATCATTGGACCAGCACTGTAATGAACATTTGCCATTCAAACGTATCCCAGTCATGAATTTCAAATGGCTGCGTTACTTGTGTTTACTATACGGTAATATCTTACCTGCGCACGTGTTACTGAGGCTCATATCTCCGAAGAGTCCTATACCACTACCACTGCCATATCCTACACCTGTGGGATTGAACTGCACATTCGCCGGTATAGTGTACTCTAGAAACGGCACATTTTCACGTGATCGACCCACTTGTATCCTATATAGAATGAGTGAGAAATTCATTAAGAAAGACAACATAGGGAAAAAAAACTGTGCCTTCTATTATCAAATTACGCATATTGTGAAATCAAACCGTTGAAGATCTTGTCGAAGACGTTTGTACGGATACCAAGCGCGACAACATGTGGCTTTTTTTTTATCGTATTATACGAAGTTCACACAAATTAAGTTAACCGTACCATGTACCCAATCAAAGTATTTCTTGTCAAAGAATTTATTCAGTTTCTGTATACACTATTCTTGGACTTGGAAAGCAATTCTGATATCAACATTAAAAGACTAACATAGAGTGGGATCAAATATACTAGGAATGTTGATGAAGATAAGTGGGCCAAAGTAGCTAGCCAGGTATATGCAATGCAATTTTGGCATTAAATGGTTTCTTACTTACATGTCACCGGTAACACAGATCCAGTAGCCTTCCATACAGTATTGGCCACACCGAAATTCGCTTTCTCCATTACTATAGAATGCCAGTGTCTCACCATTGCTGATAGAACTTTCCACGTTGTTTTTTCCAATGGCTACAAGAATTTTGCACGTGAATATTGAAAAACATTATTCAAAATATAAACAAATTGTTGCCATCAAACGATTTTAAAAGCGTCCTTAAAGCTATAATACAGGATTGGTAAAGGTCACAAAACAGTACCCATACTATGTCCTATCCAGAGTTTTTCGGAACTAGAGATATAGGTGCTATGTGTTGCGTCTGGCCAGATGAAAGGGGCTACCTGTACATTTTATAGATGTTGTGGCGCATCCTGGAAGGGGGGGGGGGGGGTGTGGTTAGCATGATGGGTATAGGCATGTGCAAATCCTATTATGCGTGGATATCTCAACAAAAATGAAAATTCTAAATAACTTCATTGGGCCCTTGGGTTTTTTTGTACGTGTTGGAATTGTGCTTAAAACAAACGTTATTTACATGGTGTTCTTGAGGTGAAGGTTATGCAGGATGGTAAGAATGTGGATAAGATATCCCTCCCCGCCAGAGACCAATAAAAGACAATGACACCATGGACCGTGTGTTGAGTGGCCTGACATTAGAGTAACGTTTATATTTGGGAAAAGTCTGTTGACCTCCGAAGTATTATACAGTATTTAAGATAATTATTATTTTTGTTATCAATGAGGGTCCAAACGTGAAGCATTTGTGGAGGAGTACATGTATGATCCAGCAGGAAGTATACTCCCCTTGCAATGGCGATTGCTTCATTGGCATTTAATTATGTATGTCATCACTCACAAGTGAAGCAAGTATGGGAGCAAGGGAACAACCTCTCGAGAGGAGTATAGGGGGAAGTGTCGTGGCAGTATTGGGATGCCCTTATAGGTACACTCCCCTGAAGAGTGTACCTATAAGGGCAATGTGAACATCAGAATTCTGCACCAGATGCATGCGCATTAACTGTACGTTGTAAATAATGACCCGAAATTTCCCGATATTTGAGTATCTTTGGCTTTATAAATCAACGTTTTCTCTACGCATGAGACAGGCTGCTAAATTTGGTACGAGATGAACACGTAGGGTAAAATAGCCATGATTCGGACACTTAAGCAATTTTGGATTATTTTGACCTTCTTAATGTTTGTTTCTCTCAACTATTTTCACTTATGAACAACAAAGTGAAGTTATTATATCCAGGTTGATATTTTATGAAAGGTTTTTGTGTCCTTGAAATGCAATTGACTTGAAAAATAACCTTAATTTTAGCCATGATTCGGACACCCTGTCCATGATTCGGACACACATGAAAAAATGCTGAAAAAAACATGCCTTGCAAAATAAAATAATACCTCATCAATGCAATGGGCAAATTCTTAAGTTGCCACCATTTATTTTCCCAAAAAAGTGTCATTTGACTGCTCAGAACTCAAAAAAGAAAATTGGTGCATGGACACATCCAGGACTTATTTTCAGAGTTTTTGAAGGCAATGCCCTGATAAAAACGGGCCATTTCGGCCATATCGTGAAATTGAACTTCATTCCGTCCGTGCGCTCCCGTGCGCACCACTCTAGTGTGTACAAAAGTCAATGGCGTAGATATTAGACTCCAGCCATTGACGAAATGAACGGCAGTCAATGGAGTGGAGTGTAAATTCGGGAGATGCCGGCATTTCTTCTAAAATGGAACATACACAAGCCACAAAATTATTTTGGCATATTTTTTAGCGACTCTCGGGGGGCCTGGGTAGCATAAATCAATGGAGTGTCAGAAATCATGGCACATATACCTTGGCTTCTGTACAAGGAGATTTATGCAAGTTCAAATTGGCAACGCAGCTCTCCATAATTTGGACCTTGATGGTATATTGATGAACAGAATATACCAGTTTCATATAAACAAAATCCTGTTAAATTTAATTAATTTTCTGTGTTTTTATATAATACATTTTCTCACAACCCTATTTTTAACAGGGCTCTTAAGTTAAGGATCACACTTTTTTTTTACTTGAGGCTGCACCCCAATTTCCTATAAGAAAATATGACATTTTATAATAGGAATTGGATCATGTAAAGTATGTGGCACTGTTGTTTAGTCTATAGGCCCTAGTGCACCTATCGGAAAGAATTCCACAGATGACCATAATTTGTGCACAACTCTATAGAACCAACAGAGGGCGTTTTGAGCAAACTGGCTTTGTACAGTTTGTAGGTAAAAGAACCCTGTAAAACTCACTTTTCAGATATTCTACGCAAGTTTTCCACACCTGAAATTGAGGTTTATCATAATTTGTATCCAATAAGTTAACTCTTGGAGGATATAATCCTTTTTCTGTAATGGTGATCAGTGGAATTCTTTCCCATTTGCATTTGCACATTTCCGAGCATCCGAATGCTTCCGAAAACGTTGCTTCCGAAGACCTGCCGAAGATGACGTTCGTTGTGACGTCACAGGTCATTTAAATAAAGTAATAAAATCCACTTTTTGGCTCAGGTATATACTGTTTCGTATGTTTTTCAGCGTTTCCAACCCTCTTGAAACCATTCTAAGGCGTTCCATGCGATACAATGTCAAAATGTTGACTACAACATACATATCTGGGGCATTTTTGGTCATTACCGGATTTTTTTCTACGAAAGTAATTAAGAGTGTTCCGATAAAGTCCTAGTCGTGTGCAGCGCCACCTACCGGTGGTTCCGGGAACATTGCGTCTAGCATGATAATTGCCTGTGAAAGTTTGAGATCAACCGGACATTGGAATCACGAGAAAATAGCGAAAACCCGACTCAGTTTTTCTTATAAAACATAAAGAATGGTTTCGATCTTACCCTGAGATTAAAACGGTCGTTGTTATTCCTTGATAGATAAACCATTTCAGGCGGAAACATTTCAACGGTTTCTACCATCACCATCTGCATGCCCTGACAATTATACGTAAATCTGTGAACATTTCTATTTGCGTATAAAATGATTACCAATCCTGTATTGTAGTATACCTTTACAATTCAGTCTACAGCGTTTATATTTGAATGGTGACAAATTATTGAAATGTTCAGAATAAATCGCTATTATACACAGGCAGAAAAAACGTTCGCCATCAAAGTGATGACAGGTCCATTCACATAAAGCGCTTATACATCGGAAATCCTATCATTTAAATAATGTTATGGTAACACAGCGCGGAAAAATCCAAATTTATTTCTTATAAACATAATTATAAACATTCATATTTTCAACCGTTCAATTGTCACATTTGTTCTATTTTATTTTCAAGTTTTGACTTTTTACGGATTTATCCGAAACATTACGAACTCATTTTCGTCCATCTTCGGATAGTTATGTCATGCTGTCGGCTATTTCCGACAGGTCACGCGAAGCTACGTACATGATGACAAGACACTTCATATAAATATGTTTGATCCCGTGCTACAGTTAGCCAAAATAGAGCATGATTATTGCCCACATACAACAGAGCACTCTTCATGTGTGCATTTTTGGGGCATTTCGTTGTATGGCTTTTTTCCCACTCTTTTAACTCTTATTTTGCCTAGATAAAATTGCATGTGATTTAAGTGCAAAAACTAATGCTTAAATGGTAACTCGCCAAACTCTAAAACTAGCTTCGGCGCAGGCGCAGACATGAAAGCTGTGTCATGTTCTATTTTTAACCGTAGCCGATACCTGACCTAAGATTTTTAATAAGTGTCGTCAGGGAATCTTTGGGCAGGGAACTAGACTAGCGCAAACCATGCTTGTGCAATACACGGGTTTACACCATGGCAGCCATCTTAGGTTTTCATCGCAACTTCAAAACGAGGCACTTCCACTCATGCGCACTTTCCGAAGTGTAAGCCCGTCCATTGTCGAAGACAATATACGGGTTTACACTTCGGCGGTTTTGATCGCGACTTCGAAACGAGGCACTACCACGCATGCGCTTTTTTAGAAGTGTAAACCCGTGTATACACGGGTTTACACCTTAGCAGCCATCTTAGATTTTGATCGCAAATTCAAAACGAGGCACTTCCACGCATGCGCACTTTTCTAAGTGTAAACCCGTCCATTGTCGAAGACAATGCACGAGTTTACACTTCGGTGCGTATGCGTGATAATGCCTCGTTTTGAAGTTGCGATCAAAATCTAAGATGGCCGCCAAGGTATAAACCCGGGTATTGTGAGCATGCGCGCGTTGTTTTGCGCGTGCGTGCGATTGCGCTGTTAACTTTGAACCGGTTCTCCAAAAGTCTCCCATTATAACACGGGTTGTTTCGGTCTAAGTTCCATTGCCTGGATTATATGTTTGGCAAAGACAAGCATATCAAATAAGTGAACACATAGGAAAAAGAAGTAAAAAGAATAGAAAATGTCGAAGCATGAGCATTGCCAATGACTGTGTTGGATAAAGTCTTATACATTTTTCAATTTGAATTGAAGGTAACTTACTGATGATGTAGTTCTGCTCCTGTTTGTTAGGAGTAACTGTATACAGAATTATCCGGACATCACTCTTGGCCAGCACTTTGAAGGAGAAAGAGAACTCGCCACTGATGCTCTCAACTTCAGAGAAATATCTGAAATCTCCACTGTTTTCAGCAGCTTTGAAATCACACGTGAGGTCAGCTAGAAGTATATGGGAGAGACCCGGGAAAAAAATAACAAAAACACGATGAAGGTCTCAACGTTTGTGATGTTTCTTGGTACCGCAGTTATATATATGCTTTATAATTACATTCATGCTTATTGTGTTTCAACAGCCGATTAATAGAAATTATGTTACAATGTTATTCTTGAATTTTCCTCCATAAGGCGTTGAAGAATTTATAGAATTATAAAAGATAAAACCTTATCCCCTCAAACTATGAACAATTCTCATGTCTCCTATACAGGGTGAGTAAAAAGTTGACCTGGATTGGCGATGTTTTCAAAACAAACAAATGCCATGTGGATCGGTAAGGTCTCCTTTAATACGAGAAGTGCGAACGAAATAGAAGTGCGAAAGTAAGAATGATTATTACATGTTGTTTCCGAAAACCGATCCACATACCAATTGTCACCATGCAAAACCTCAAACCTTTCTTAAACAAAGGCCGCTAAAAAGTTCAGCAAAGCATTATGTTTAATAACTCTCTCCTGTTTGTCAAAAAAGAGAGAAAAGAATGAAACAAATTGATCATTGCTAAGAGGAGTTAGGCATATTTGAATAAAGGTTCTCATTTTGCAAGCTGGCCATACTTGACAAAATAGAATAATTTTAAGTAATCATTAATACCCATTCCTACTTACTCTGATGTTGAGACTCTGTCAAGCAATATCATTTCATGAACAGCTTGCAAAATGAGTAAGAGAGAGTGCTAATATGCAGGAGAGAGTACTCGTTGAATAAAATTATGAACTTGAGTGTTATTGAACTTTTCAGTGTCATTTGTTTTTACTGAAAAACATCACCTATCCTGGTCAACCTCTTTTTGACTCACCCTGTATCTTGACGCTTGACATGGACCGGTGGCCCCCATGTCACAGCCACGAAACAATTCTACATAACAAGACCTTTTTAAGCAGATTCTTGACAATAATAATAAAAAACAACCTTAGCAGAACTATAAGAACTGTTAGTACAATTACCCTTACCAAGGAATAAACCCTCTTAAAGCGAAAGAAAGGCACAAAGAAGGCATAAACACATCTAAGAAATGACGAGGCGGTGTGAGTAGGCGATCAAATGTTGAATTACATGTACTTCTAAACAAGTGAATGTAACACTGTTTTACTCTCGTAATCAATATAAGAAGACATGATGACCATCAAAAAAAGAATAATGGTGCCAACTTACGAGAAGGAGCGGGCATACTGGAAGCAAGAGGGATAATCATGGAGAGAGCGATAATAAGGATGGGAGCCATCTTTGGGCAGTTCGGACGGCCCGGAATTTGCTCCTTCTGTAATAAACAAAATTAATAAAGAACGAACTGAACATCACACCGGCTAACTACCAGAGCCACAAAGATTGCCAATTTACATCTCGATATGACTTACCTTTTTTGAAAAGTACATGTAATGCCATTAACCATTAGCAATTATTTCAACATATCACACACTTTTATCACAAACTGTTGATTTTAGATAGTTAACATGAATCTTGCAATACTCACAGAAGGCGCAAATTGAAATAATTTTAAACACTGAATGGCATACGTACGTAATGATATTCTTGTCGCTGTTAGCTCGTGGTATTTGTTTTTCAGATGATGTCCACTGATTGTGTGATATAGTCATTACAACCACACATTATAATTGATATTCAGCAGTTACCACAATCGATAAGGATTGTTTTACAATCGATTTACATCTTTTCTAACGGTGTAAACCATAGATGCTTTGTCTCTATTGTGAAACTGTCACATTCCTGGGATTGATGTATATACCAACGATGGGAATTGTTTGTAATGCCTTGTTTACTACTCAGTGGCGCCGATATACGTTATAATCCGTCCTGATGTGTAGTAGGTTTCACACCTTATACAATTGCCTATTTGAAGTTAACTAGGACACGAATCGAAATGAATTGATTGATTCCAGAAAAAAAAACATTTGGTAGAATAAAATAATTATGATATGCCTATATGATTTTATATATAAACTGAAGAAGATATTCCAAAATGTTTAGTCCAGAGAGGTTTATCTATCATTTCACTGCGTCAGTCGTCAGCAAGAAAGCTAAATGGAGTAATAGAGTAATGTACATAGCACGGAAAAGACCGAATCGTCATCCGTAATGAAGTTATAATGACACTATTGCCATAACGACTAGACAGCTTATACACAAAGTGGTACATGAACCCCCAAAATCAACTTTTTGGATGACGTCATAGCTACGTATTGTATTATAAAAAGCAAAAACTCAATACATGATGGAAGCAGTGAACATCACGTGAAATTGTAACAGGTTGACAATCCTATTTGTGTATTATGTATACATATTACATATTATGTATTGTGTATTATGGAAGCCTTTTCACACTAAGCTAGGTTTAAAACAATATGACTGATCCTTTCTTTAAACTAAATAGGTATATAGTTAATAAACATCACTAAAAAACGTGATTACGTTTGAAACAGATGATACCGTTATAATGGATTTAATCCGATATGCTTATTACAAGAATACAATATTGTATGACAAAGCCTTTCACATTAAACAAGATTGAAAAAAATATCGATTTTCTGTCTTTGAACTTAGATTTAGGGTCAGGTTTATAAAGAAAGCATACAATTATTTATTCCTTTTGTAACAGATGTTACCACATGTTGGATATAATTCGATTTATTTATTAGAAAAATACAATAGCCTGATATCGACAATGGCATTTACAAGTGACACCTTATAAATTGGATTGTCCAAATGAGATTATTAATCTATAAAACCTACACCTTCGCCCCTCGTGTATCACCATCGAGTCGGTGGGTTCTCCGTATGTAAGTTGAATTATTAATATCGTAAAAACAATGGGAGAGTTTTGGAGAGTCGGTCTTGAGTCAACAGTGCACGCGCATGCACGCGCAATACAACGCGCGCATACTCACAATGCGCCGTATTTTTGAACGCAAGAGGGCGCTGTTAGGTACAAATTTATTTACTTTCTGGGGGTATGGTCCGATTAATTGTCAATTGAGCAGAGGTCATTTACGGACAATTTTGTCTTTTGGGATACGATAGAAGTGTATATTTTTACTACGACATGTACGAGTTGTATTCTGACACAGCGGTACACAACAACAACGCATTGTCAAATGACCCCCGGAAGCGTATTTTTTTACCGTAGCCATAATGCGTAATATCACTCATTGTGTTTATCTGTGCGACTGTAATAAGGTTCAAGAATGATAAAATTGCAGATCTTTGTCGCGATACCGCACTGTTGTACATGGTCGCGTTGGTGATGGTGTTTATTCTGTCACTGAGGCGATGGTCAAATATAACGGTATCACGGCTTCGAGGCAGCATGTAGAGAGGCTGATACGAATGCAGTTAGTTACTGTACACATGTACACTACATCATACATGACTGTGTGCACAGCTGTAGTATAGTACTGTATGGCTGTGCGGTAGTATCGCTAGTATTACATATTCATACAACTTTTTACAAGTTTCTTTTTCGCGCGCAGCTATTGTCTTTTCTCCAGTCGCTGCGCGGTTACAATTGCGTGATATTACACATTAGGAGTACGGTAAAAAAATACGCCCCCCGCGAGTAATTCGAAGCGCCCTCACTCGTTCAAAAATACCGCGCATTGCGCAAACATGGTCTGCGCGTGCACTGTTGACTCAATACCGACTCTCCAAAAGTCTCCCATTGTTTTTACGATATTAATAATTCAGCAGGCGGAAGGACTCCATCATCTTTCATCTCCGGACGATGGAACACCGAGTCATCGGGCAGGAGCCACTATCGGTCCGGTGCATCCTGGACAGATTCCTTCGCTCACAACACCCTTCATCCCTGATCACAACACCTTCGCTGGTCCAGTCGACGGAGGGAAAACCGGTCCGCAGATGGAACTCCCGTAAAGCCAACTGGGTGAACTTTGAAAGAAACGTCAATGCTGCAGCTGAGGCCCTACAAGTACCCCGTGCCTCCAATATTAACGATGAACATGAGGCCTACTGCAACATGCTGACGGCCGCTGCCAAGACACACATCCCACGGGGTGTACGTACAGACTTATGTACCCTGTTCGGGCAAAGTTTGCGAAGATCTCCTGCTCACCCACAATGAAGGAAGAAGCATAGGCGTCGATTTATTTTCATGATTGAAGGATGATTGGTGATTTGGTGTCCTATGCGAGGAAGGGAAGCGACCGAGCGGGGGAGGCTGTGGGAGGTGGGATACCCCCTCCCAAACCAGGGACTTTTTAATACAGAGTCGAAAAGGCGCAATTTAGGGCATTTAAAAATTAAATTCAGAAGAATTAAACATTATAAATTCACTGCGAAGACTAAAAGAACAACAAGAATCATGTAATATTTCTATACAATAAACTCGAATGATATTCAACCGCGAAATATTGGGGGGGGGGGGGGGGGGGGGGGTTGTGATAATACACGCCACCCCCACCTCAAATATTGGGGGAATATATCCCCCCGGGATCGACACCCATGACTTCAAGCAACACTGAAAGGGCCAACGCAGCTACCGACTTCCCGACACGCCAAGAGACGTGAAAGGTGGAATGAGACCGTGGAGTTTATTGACTTCACCCACTCCAGCCGACGAGCATGGCAGACGATCAACAAACTGACCGGCCGGGCCGGCAACCAAACTAACACCTTGCCCAATTACTGCAGATGCCATCGCAGCCCAGCTCATCAGCAATGGGAGGTTTCCTAATGCTGACAAGTCCTTCACAAGAAAGATCACTAATGAGGTGAATGTCCTACGCAGGGCACCTAGCGCCGATCTCGACCTGTCGGGAGACTTCACGCACAACGAGATGGTCACCACAAAAACTGTCACAAACAAAGCTCCTAGGATCGACAACATCCACCCGGATTCCATCATGCACCAGGGCAGCAAAGCTACTCCGTGTCTACGATCGTTCTGCTCCGTCTGTACCCGAACATCCAAGATTCCAAAGATTTGGCGCCGTGCCAAGGTCATCGCTCTTCACAAGCCGAACACGCTAGTGGATAACACAAAGGGATACCATTGCTCTTGTTTGTGTTCCATATAAAATCATGGAATCCCTCCTGTATGCACGCCTCAAACCGGTAATAGATCCGCAACTGCCGAAAGAACAAGCTGGTTTCCGTTGTGGGAAGTCAATTCCAGACCAGGTGACCCTCCTCATCCAAGACATCGAGAACAGAGAGGGATAAGGTCGGGGCTGTCCTGCTGGACCTAACTGCTGCCTATGGCACCGTTTGGCTACGTGGTCTCCACCTCAAGCTCCTACAGACAATACCAGCTCGCCACACTGTGTTCTTCATCATGGAGATGCAGAGCAACCGTATCACACTAGTCACAGCCAACACGGCAGGCTATGCAGATGACCTTGCCATCTTGACGTATGATAAGTGCTGGCGGACCATTGAATCCAAACTGACGGCCGACATGGACATACTGTCAACCTATCTGAAGATCTGGCGCCTGAAGCTCTCTGTGGCAAAGACCTTCTCTTTCACTTTCCAGCTCAACACCAGATGGGCAAGCCGTGAGCTCAACATTAAAGTAAGCAATACCAGACTTCAGTCCTACGCCTCACCGACGTACCCAGGTATCAAGCTCGACCGCAGCCTGACATTCCACCAACACATGGAAACCCTGTCAGCAAAGGCATTGACCCGCACTGCCTTGATACGTACGCCGCCTCGATGGTACTGACCAAGACGCTCTGCATCTCCACCCACGCATTGGTCTTCTCCCCTGCCGAATACTGTGCCCTGCAGTCTGATGTAGAAGCCCCCACACTAAGAAGCTGGACCGGATTCTCAACAACGCTCTACGCACAGTCTCCGGCTGCATGCGTGCCACACCACTCAACCAAATTTCGATCCTTGCTGTCATCGCCCCACCAACTCTCCGACGAGAGGCAATGGTCCTGGCACGGTCTCGTAAAACCATCAACAACACCTTCTACACCAGGCTGATATACAGAGCCCCTTGTTGTAACGAATCTTGGAATCGTTGGATTTACAAATCCGATGCGACGAAACTAGGAATCCCAGTTTCGTTGACGGATTTACAAATCCGTTGTTGTGTTCAGAGATATTTGCGGTCAGGTTAAAAAGGCAGTATTTTTAGTCTTTTTTAGTCTACATTTTGCCTTATAACGAATTAACATGCTCGCGCACCCCTCCTCGACCTCGAGCTATTGGATTGGACTGTCATGAATAATTCAACGTGCGTGCGGGAGAAATCTAACCAATAGGCGCGCGTTTATGTTAATATGCCCACTGCCAAGAGTGGAAAAACAATTACGCAACCGGCGGAGCTAAACGAATGCACCCATAGTTTCGTCGAATTTGCAGATTCGTTGCAACACCCCTACGACACGCCCGCTTGAAGTCACGAAGGCCCTTCGCGGTGCAGGGACATCAGCTCCTTCGCACAACACCAGCTGACGTCTCTGGACAACTCTGAGTCAAACGGCGTTGGAAAGACGAGTGGAATGCAGCAGATCAATCTACTCAGATTCGCTGCTGAACCAGGTGATCTGTAGAGTGAAGACCTCCCACACAGACAGTGGACAACACTTCGAGGATACCCCTTTCACACTAGCGAGATTTTCAACGGGTGCACCCGGGTGCACCCGGTGAATTCCGCAGTGTGAAAGGGAATTCGGATGGACCACCGGTAGATCAGCGGTAGATTTTTCGGAAAATGTTACCCACCAACCTTCCTGGGTAAAATTCGGTGGTCCACCGTTGGAAGCGCAGTGTGAAAGGTCGTCGCGGTGAAACACCCGGTAAAATAGCATTAATACACCGTTGTGTGTACAAAAAAAGAGCAAAACCATACATATTGCCGTCGAAAACAAGTCAAGAGAAATACCCAATACAGGCCAATAGTAGGCCTAGTAATTATGGATATCTTGGTTACGCTTATGCAATGTTTTACTATATAAAGCACAGACAAAAATGGATAAACTGGATTGTGCTCTTAAAAACTTATAAGAAGCTTTTCATGATCAATATATGATTTATGTCTGTCCAAACATTTCGAATGGTAGACGACGATCAGACTTTACCGGTCACGGCCGTATCAATCCCGTACGCACAGTGTTAATAAAGTCACTGCGTTTGTTTTCCACTCATTTCTTAACTCCAGTAATACAAACAAAGATGGCGGCCACCGCCGTCCGTGAAACTTACGTCAAAAAATCAAACAGAAACGTCTTTCCTAGGACAATTTGACTTCAACATTTTCCAAAAAATACAAAAATAACTAATAACTTGTATTTCCCCTCGTTGTGTTAAGTAATATGCGCGGTTCAAAGTGAAAAACAGGGGGAAAAAATTACTTTTCTGACGCTCGCGGTGTGATGAAAAGTACGTTCATTTTCGTAAATCCTTCAAAGATTTCGATCTCTAAACAACCTTTTTATAAGTTTGTTTGACCAAAACGCTGCAAAAGCTTGTAAATCTATGCCCTTTATAGTAATAGTCTCGAAGCATACGGTGTGGGCACCTTTACTTAGTGAATAACGAGGGTCGGAAATATCAAGAAATCACG
This sequence comes from Astropecten irregularis, assembly GCA_963971285.1. NCBI lineage: Eukaryota > Metazoa > Echinodermata > Asteroidea > Paxillosida > Astropectinidae > Astropecten > Astropecten irregularis. The sequence goes on along the minus strand of OZ020252.1, from coordinate 10,863,905 downwards.
TACGATGTACGTAAGATTTATATACACATGCGCCGGTCAATGGGAAAAGGCGCGGTATACTTTGTATACACGTAATAAATACATACACACACGCACGTACGTTCACACAGTAGCACACATCGCATGAATCAGACAGACTGACATCGTACATAAAAATGACCCAGGCAAGTCACTGAAAATATTTTTTTATTATTATTTATTATTTACTTCACGCACTACAAATGTACTTTGAAGTAGCTCTAATGTTATGGATTTCCACATAGAAAAACTGTCTGAACTGTGCCGTGTGTGTGGCAGAAGGCTTTTAACTGCTGCACAAAGGCAAGCTGCAAAAAGTACAACGAGGCCTAAGGATTGCACTGCATATGCAAAGGAAATCTTTACAGTATATTCTATAAGTACGTTGCAGGACGATCCGCAGATTCATCCTCCTAAAGTGTGTTACAAATGTGCTAGGTCCCTCAGACATGCCTCCCTGCATGGGGACAGAATTAATAATACAAACCATGCAAACAACATTCGTACTGCAAGGATTAATTGGGAAAAGCATCCAAGAACTGGGTCTTGTGAAGTGTGTACAAGGTACAAGCAACAAAGCGTTGGAGGTCATCCTCTGGTTAGGAAACGAGAAGGAGCAAAAATATCCAATGAACCTTTGGAAACCCTTCCATGTGATGCATCAAATATATTTGCCATAACTGAGAGTAACAATGAAGGCATTAGTCATCTTATAGAAATCTGTGGAAAGTCTTCGGAGGAAGAGAGCATATTTCTTTGTCCGATATGCCAATGCATCCTCAGTACTCCATCGGTACAAACTGAGTGCGAGCACAATTTCTGCTGCTCATGCCTCAAAAAGTGGTTCGAGTATAATAAAACTGTTCAAGTTCCCTGCCCAGTCTGCAGACTTCCTGTTCACTATTCTAGTGTGTCACTTAGCCCAAGAGTTCTCAAAGTTCAACTAAACACACTTATAACAGCATGCTCAAGTTGTGGCACGATGGGAAAACTGGAGAATATGGCAACTCACAAATGTCCACCCAGAAAGCCGCAGCAAGTTTCTTGCCACTGCAAAATTGTGTGTGCTGCCACCCCTGTCATAAGCCCAGATCCACCAAGGCCAACAAATGCGGGCTCTTCTCAGTCAGAAATTATCAAGGCTGCCACCATGCTTAAGACTGTGGCAGCAGCACATCCTAAAGGTACTCCCATCCCTCCTGAAATTGAAGCAGTGACTGATAGGTGGACGTGGTTGAAGTTGTCAGCAAAGGGACCAGCTGCATGTACACTAAGAACACCTGGACGGGTACGTTTGTTTACAAATAACTTAACATGAATAACTTAAACATGCAATCCAAAATTAGTCAAATATTCTTGCACACTTCATAAATATTGTTCAAAGTTGCATATTTTTAAAGGCTATAGCAGGTTGAGATCTGTTAAAAGCCAAATCATTCCAAAATTCAACCTGGTCTGCATGAACAAATACAAATTGCTTTCTTAAACGGTTTCTTAAATGAAACCATAGAGCACCATGATATTGGTCGTCCACATATCCATTTGGACTTGGGACCAAGTTTAATTTGATATGAGCTAACAGCATAAAGTTTTTCATAGATGGAAGTGACCCGAAAGCTTTTCAGGAGGGTGTCTGGGTGTCTAGGTAGAGTCTGCTCAATCCAGCAAAACGTTGATCTGTGTTTTTCCACATCAATGATTCAAAACTGCCAATCTGTAAGAAAAAAAGGAGAATCGTTTGATTGAATAAATATGCATGACAACATTAACACCTGTTTTATTCTAAAATATCTAGCCTACTACTGTGCAGGTGAAATCTTTTGCCTCAAAACAGTCCAGCATATCATGCAGTTCAGAAAATGACAAACAACAATTGAAGCCAGATGCATCACTAGCCATGATGCGAGATTGTCAGCTTGCCTGGGAGCAACTTCGAAAACTTCGCCGGTAAGATCCGAATGTCAAAGTAACACAAAAATATTATACAGTAAAAATTCTGCTGTGAAAAGTTATACAAAAACCCTGATTTCTATGCACAAACAAATGTTAACAAAATTCACCTTATTAAAACAGTTACCTTGGAAACATCGGAGTTCAGATAACATCAGAGAGGGCGATGCGAAAAAGACAACAGTGTCTTCTTCAAGATAATCTTCAAGGTAGTCTGGAGCCGATGCTGTTTCCTTCCAGTAAGGCCTCAGGGAAACATGGCATGCAGACCAATGAAGTTCCATTCGTGAATGTGAAGGATCTCACAGCCATGGTACTCAGCTATTTGGACAGACATCTCAGGTGAGTTGAAACACCTACTGTACAAAATTAGAAAAGACAAGAGAAGAATGTGTTCACTGTTCAGTTTAGTTTGATTTCTTAAGCAAATATAATGATTTATATATTTTTCCCCACAGAAACGATTCATTAACTTGGCATAATGGTGTAATTCCCAGAGATGAAGTGTGGCTAAAATTTGGAGGAGACAAAGGGGGAAACTCCTTTAAGATGTCCTTTCAAATAGGTAACACCAGCCACCCAAATTCCTTGAAAAATACCGTGGTATTTTCTTGCTTCGAGGCTCCAGACTCTCTTGCCAACTTGCAACACATCATTCCTGACTTGGCGCAGATATCTTCTCTAATGAATCAAACATGGAGGTTTGTTTTTTTCTGAATACTTCTTATTCAATTTCAAATTTAGTTTTTACCAAAAGGCTATTTAAATCCATTTTTAATTCCTTGAAAATTATTTTAATTGCCAATTGGTGTATTTTCAACTAATGTTGTTATTTTTATTGCGTTTGTCTTCTTTAAGAGGGAAAAAGATCCGAGCATTTGCCTTTGGAGATTATGAGCTACTAACGAAGATGTATGGGATATGTAGCTGCAATGGTAATATTTCTTTCATTTCCTATTTCAAATGTGTTTGATATACTTGTGAAAAAATACAACTCTTTATTTTCTGTACCTCTAGTGAGAATCAACACTTTTTTGTTCTTACTTGCAGCCAGATACTGTTGTCTTTATTGCGAGATATCAAAGCAATCTATGCAGCTGCCCCACCAGAGGGACTTAGCACCACGCCGGTCATTACAGTCACTCTCAGAGGACTACAAGGCATATGTAGCTGATGGTTCTCGTAAAAATAGGGCAAAGGAAATTTCCCACAGTGTCGTCAACAAAGCCATTATGCCAATTGAAGTAGACCATGTAAGTGTTAGTACAAAAATCACATTATATTTTTGTTTTGATTTTTACATGTTTGCATGAAGTACATGTAAATTGATGTTTATATTTTCTTCATTTTCTTTACTGAAATTGTAGGTTGTTCTCCCCACTCTGCACATGTCACTTGGCATTTTCAAGAAAATATATGACCTACTTGAAAGCAGCTGTCACAAACTAGACTTCACCATTTACCAACTTCGGGTGCAGAATGCAGATGACGATGAAACCTCTTCCAACAACTTTGATCTTAAAGTTGCAGAGGAATTCGAGAGGCAGCAAAAGCGCAACAAAAATCGAGCTTCAATGGAGGAAGAACTAGACCAGCTAGAGGAGGAACTGCCACTGCCAATTCTTCAGCAAACCCTCAGAAATGATAGGCAGAGTTTTGAAGGAATGGCAAACAGGGCCTTTACACTTCGGCAGCAATTGCAACAAATGGTAGGTTTTTATGTGAATTTGAAGTGTCATCTGCTAATTTGTGACAGCTTTTCTGAATATGGACTGAATTATAATTCATTTCACACTTTGGTTCATATTTCTCATTTATTCCAGGAAAATCAAGTCATTGATCTTCCGTTTGGCACAGGTCCTGTCACTGGGAGCCTTGACCAAGTTCTTAAGAAACACCACGTGGAGAGGCAAGCCTATCATGGCAAAGCCTTTGTCGGCAATCATGTACATAAATGTTGCAAGGTATTCAAAACCCCATTACTTAACATCCACAAACGACAAGGAATAATATTGTAGGCGCCTTGAGTGAGTTTCTAGATAAGTGCGCCATACAGACATCTAAATTATTATTATTCTTTCTCAGAACTCAACTGCAAAGGAGTACTCACATAATTTCTTCCGTTTTTTCGCAGACTGAGGTCATAAATGACCTTACATCAGCTCCCCAGAAGACAATGGAGACACTGTACATGTTGTACGAGAACATTCCTCTGGCTCACCAACAACGGCTCATCCGTAGGGCTGCTGAAATTAGGGAAATTTTCCGGGAGATCTTGCTCAAGTTCTCAGATGTCCACTTTGCGATAAATCATGCTAGAGCTGTGACAAATACAGAAGTGGAAAAAATTGGTAAGTGATGGCGAATTTTATCTAAATGACATTATCACCATCTACAAGACAAGATGACAGAGAAAATATGCATATTTTGATGGTATTTGTCTCTCACAGTATTTAATTCTCACTTCCTGAATTGCAGACTGCTGTATCACAGATTTCATGGGCACGTATAGGCGGCTTTTCCCAAATGAGTCTATCACTCCTAAGATGCACCTCTTAGAAGATCATGCTGTTGAACAGCTCAGAAGATTTGGAATTGGCTTTGGTCTTCTTAATGAGCAAGGAGGGGAACTCATTCATACCGAGTTCAATCGTACAGGGCGAGTCGTCTGTGGGATGAAGGATGATGTGCAGCGTCTCCTGACAACAATGAGACGCCATCACCTAAGCACAACTCCCGAAGTGCAGTCAGAGTTCCTGGGCAGCTACAAAAAAAAAAAAAAAGAAGAGTAGAAACATTGGGTACTAAAATTCAAAATACATTAAGTACGTGTAATGCAATTTAGGCTATGTAACATACCACTTCCATCGTGAGTCTATCCCCCCACTCTACATGCACAAGTGCTGGGATTTTTTTATCCAGTTTAAGGTTAACTGACCCGAATTAAAATATCCGACCGACCCGGATTTAATTATCCGGTTAAAAATTTAACGAACCGTTAAACAAAACAGAAAGGGGAAAAAAGGGGCGAACCTTTGGCTCATACTCATCAACAACCCAAAAAGTGTAAATTGTAGAATTTCAGTCAGTTATTTTGTCCATTTTGCCAAGTAGAAACACACTTTTCACAAACTGGGTCTAACAGAAACATTGTGTGCTTGATCAAAACGCTAAAAAATAAACTTGTAATAAGCATTCTGAAAGCTACGTTCACATTGAAGAAGACATACGTACCATAAATCGTGCACATGTTTACATAGGTTAACCGTTAACCTGTTTTTAATTTTTTTTTTGCAATCAGTATTAGTTAACCGGTTATGAAATTACCAGATTTTGCCTAACACTAACATACACAATTCAATTTGACAATTCAAACCATGAGTTAGTCAAAAGCCTGTTAACTCAAAGTTCACATTCAATGGGTTTTACTGTAAATTCAAATTAAGTGTAAAATATGTTGCTGAGTGTTTAAAGTGTCACAATTTGTTTGCCGCTTGATAATAATCAACCATAACATTGGCAAGCATTGTTCAGTGAGCAAAAAAGCCGGGATGTCCCACCGAGTGAATACCAAAACAAACGAGACATGAGAACAAGTTCTAAAAAAGTTTTGAAAATGTCAGGATAAGATTATTGTATTGTATGCAATAAATAATTACATATGTACAAAGAATTTGTTACATGATTTGTAAAATGCATCAATGTGTCTTATTTGCTCAATCTAGTTTTTTATCCAACAAACACTGCTATTTGTTTCCATAAACTATAGAGAATCAGTTGAGGTCGCATCCTTAGAAATTCTCAACAACTCCGTCAGTAGGCCTACATGTTCCCAAAACTAGAACATCAAGATAGTCAGTTACTCACGTATCACCAATGCTGCTATTTATGACCCTTTAAATGCATCCCAGTTTGATATTATCACAACCAAAAAATTAAACTTATTTTTTGAGTTAGGGCCCTACTTACTGATCCATTTTTGAGATCATGTTTTATTGTGTTTTATCGTTTAATGAATATATGCATTTGTAAATTTTATTTGGTATTCTTGAAATACCCAAAATGTACATGTTAAAACAATTCGAAAAACTGTACATCATGTACATGAAGAACTGCATGCAGCACATGTACATGTAAACCATGTATACTACATGTACAATACATAGTGTACATAGGTACATGCGATACCGTACATACAATGTAGGCCTACACTGTATGTACAATGTCACTGAACAGACTAGTACTACACGCGGTCACGCAAAAACAACAACAAAATACACATATTTGTCACAAAATGTAAGGTGCCCATGCCTTTATACTCACATATTAGGTCCATCGGGGTGTAATTTCATCAGCCTCAGACGGATGTCGATGAACAAACTTATACACATTGTGAAAAGGAGACATTTTTCACGTATTTTTTTCACACGTGTAAACGCGCTTCGCAACAGATGTTTGCACACGACACTATCCGGAAGTATACGTGAAGCACTTACTTAGGCCCTTTTCCAAACCTCGGCTCCGGCTTCAGGCTCCGGCTCCGGCTCCACGAGGCTTCGGCTTCACGCGGCTCCAGTTCGAAGTCGCGGCTCCACGTTTGGAACAGTCAGACTTCGAGCGGCTTCGGGATGCTTCGGCCTAAAACGCTGGGGTTCGCGCGTGACGCGTCACGCGCTCAGGAGCGCCGCGCCGTTGCGTGATGTTTGTTTTAATTTAGCTGATTTTGTGTTGAAAACATGGGTTAAGATTAGTGTAAGGCATACAAGTCACAAGTATGTTCCATGGAGATTTTTTCTACCTTCATAATTTTAATGTGTTATAAATAGTAATATATGTATAATGATGCAAATTAATTAGCCACATTGCACAATCTGAAAACCGTTGCCATGGAAATTTGTCTTTCAATTTACACTAAACTCGATGCAACTTTCCCCAAAATATCCTACTGTATGTAGTTTCAATAATTTCACTAGTTTCGGTATTTAAATTGCGCGGCAGATACAGACGAAAAACAATGAAAAGGTGTCAAAGTTCACTTTTTATTACTGTCACGTGACTTTGTCCTCAGTGATTCAAAGTGTGACGTCACGAAGCCCCACGAAGCCACCTCCCCAGCAGACTTCGTTTGGCTCCATTTTTTGGCCAAAATGAAGCCGCAAATATCAAGCCGGATCCGGAGCCTTCATTTGGTACGCGGCTTCATGGAGACGGAGCCGGAGCCTGAGCCGGAGCCGAGGTTTGGAAAAGGGCCTTAAACAACATTGACCTATTTTAAATAAATAAATATAAATATTCAAGCCTAAATGATACGTCACTGACAAAATCATTTACATAACAAATTTTGACCAATGGCTACAAGGGATTCTTGAACACGACATGAATATGTAAAAAGTAAGATTAGCATTTAAATTGCTTCCCGTTACAGCGCCCTCATGCGACAACAAAATAAAGACTGGCGTTCGGTGAACAATGAGGGCGCGGACTTTTAAGTGCTCTGAATAAGCCGTGCGGTATTTAAATTATACGATCATTCATTATGAAGATGGTGGGTAGTTACTGTTAGTGTGTGAATTCCTCATGTCATTGATGGCAATGCCCCAAATAATGCCAAATTCACCGGGAAACATTCTCGCTAGTATGAAAGGACGATGTTTGAATCTTCACTGGTTGGATCCAATGGTGAATCCAACGGTGGTTCACCCTTGGAGCCAGTGTGAAAGGGGTATAATAAGGACTAAAAGATTCTGCCGCCTACGACTGCGGGTACCCAGAATCAGGAGCAGTTCTAGAGCCAATTATACAGTATATATATATATATATATATTTCTTTTGTGGGGGAATGCTAGAAGATCAACATTTTTTTTGGGGGGGGGGGGGGGGGGGTGGCTAGACCCTTCGCACGTGACGTCATCTGCTAACATTCGCCTCTGCTGTCTTATAAAAGGTGCAGAAAAACAACCTATAGCCCCACCCACCGCGTTGTTAGTAATTGGCGGGTAATAACTGAAAAGATCAAGTATTTCACAATTTTCATTTTGTTTTCAATTGCATTTTATTTTTGGGGGCTAGACTCTGTCCCTTGGCCACTGCCAACACCTGCAGGGGTAGTTCCCGCAATGCGCGGAGCACCGACAACCCAGCCACACTTGCCAACTCCAATAATTCTAAGCAGCACGATTTCCCTTCTTTGCTCATACCCTTCACGCCAAGATGCACTTACAATAGACACTAGACAGGTTCGGCAAGCTTAAAATTCAAGGCCTATATTACGTATCCGTATGGATTCTGCGGATGACGTTAACCCATTTTTGTACCCTTTCATGCACGACACGGGAGATGTACGTATCAATGTTCGTTTTTATTTTACACACGACATTGTGCCTAACATTTTGTCTTTTATAAAATGTCGTTATTAGAAATTAGAACATGTCGTAAAATGAACCAACAAAAGAAATTCCAAGCAAGTTGGTAAAGCAAATGAGTGTGGGGAGCGACAGAATCTACTAGGAGGCCGTGAACTTCAAGGTGAAGTCGTTCCAAAGATCTGGGGGCAAGGGTGTCATACTGGGATCTGCGCCAAATGGTAGAATCTGCCGATCTGGAAGCGAGACAAAGTGTCCGCAACGCAGTTATCAATGTCGGGAACATGGCGTGCTTTGGAAGTAAAATTCAGTGTGAAACATCGGACAACAAACATACGGACCAGTTGCATAATATGCGGACAGCGAGAAGTCTGACGATTAATTTTGGCCACTTATACTCCATTATCAGTACAGAAAATAACTCGCCTATTCTGTAGCATAATGGCCCCATAAACGTAGCGGTAAAACAATTGGGAAAAATTATAGAAAATTATAGAAAAATTAAAGCAATGGCATACGTACGTAACGATATTCTTGTCGCTGTTACCTCGTCAAACGTGTTATTCAGATGATGTCCACTGATTGTGTGTATCATAGTCATTACAACCACACTCGTTATAATTGCTATTCAGCAGTTACCACAATCGATAAGGATTGTTTTACAATCGATTTACATCTTTTCTAACGGCGTAAGAAATGATGTATATACCAACGATGGGAATTGTTTGTAATGCCTTGTTTACTACTCAGTGGCGCCGATATACGTTATAATCCGTCCTGATGTGTAGTAGGTTTTACACCTTATACACTAAATTGTTCCCTTGAATTTAATTTGGAAAAAATCGAAATGAATTGATTAATCCCAGAAAATAAAACATGGTAGAACAAAATAATTATGACAGGCCTATTATGATTAAACTGTTTAAGATATTCAAAATCTTTAGTCCACAGAGATTTCACTGTGTCAGTCAGAAAGTTATTAATTAAAGGTACAATACATGATTAGGTCACAGGACAGCACCCAAACTTTGTCTGATCAAACGTGTACATGAAATAATAAACCTGTGAAATTGTGAGCTCAATCGGACTTCTGAGTCACAAGAAAATAGCGAAAACCCGACTAAATTTTTCTTTTAATACATGAAAAATGGTTTTGATCTTACCCCGAGATCAAAACTATTTTCGGTCTTTGTTTGACTAATTTCTGGATAAATACAGCATTTCAGGTGGAAATATTTTAACGGTATAGGTTTCTACCAGCACCATCTTCATACCTTGAGTGAACGGGGATAACTAAAACAACTCAAGTGAGGGTGTCCTTTATGTTTGTTCCAAAATCGTTCGGAGGACCGATCTTCGGAAGAGACACTAAATCTTGCTTTCCTTGACAAAACCAGGATCTCCCATGGTGACTGTTTGCACAGTTTACGAACTGTTGGGTCCATTTTCTGTCTCAAACTCGATAATATTTTTGGAGGCCTTGCAAATCCTATATGCTCCCTTTAAATGTATTAACAGACTGATGTACGAAGCACGGAAAAATGGACCGTTGCTGTAGTCCGTACTGAAGTTAAAATGACGTAATCGCCATTTACGACAAGACAGCATGTCCACTACGTGGTATGTGAACCAAATGAACCAAAAAATCAACTTTTGGGATGACGTCATAGCTACGTATTAAGCAAAAAACCCAATATATACTAGAAGCAATAAACATCACGTGAACAGGCGGTTGATTATCCTATTTGTATAATACTAGGGGAAGCCTGTTCACACTAAGCAAGGTCGGAAGCATAAATGATTGATTTCCTGTCTAAGGTGTATGGTTAATTTTATAACAACACCATTAAAACATTGATTACTTTTGTAACAGATGATATACCATACGTTGGATTTAATCCGATATGCTTGTTATGAAAATTAACGCATGTGCAGTCATCTTTGATGATACATATACTAGGAAGCCTTTCAAATTAAACAAGATTTAAAATTGTTATTGATTTTCTGTCTTTGAATTAGGTATAGGGTCAGGTTTATATAAAAGAAAGCATACAATTATTTATTCCTTTTGTAACAGATGTTACCACATGTTGGATATAATTCGATTTATTTATTAGAAAAATACAATAGCCTGATATCGACAATGGCATTTACAAGTGACACCTTATAAATTGGATTGTCCAAATGAGATTATTAATCTATAAAACCTTCACCTTCGCCCCTCGTGTATCACCATCGACTCGGTAATGGGTGTCGATCCCGGGGGATGGGGGGGGGATATATCCCCCAATATTTGAGGTGGGGGGATGGCGTGTATTATCACCCCTCCCCCCCAATATTTTGAGGTTGAATGTCATTCAAGTTTATTGTATAGCAATATTACATGTCCCTTTTGTTTTTTAGTCTTCGCAGTGAATTTATACTATGTTTAATTCTTCTGAATCGTTTTAAATGCTCTTAAATGCGACTCTGTTTCTATTAAAAAGTCCCTGGTTTGGGAGGGGGTATTCCAGCGTCCCCAGCTCGGTCGCTTCGCTCCCTCGCATTGGACACAAAATCACCAATCATCCCCCCAATCATGAAAAGAAATCGACACCAGTGGACTCGGTGGGTTCTCAAATTGAAACGTTTCACTTATGGGCCGTTAATGGCAATACAGACGATGTAAGCTTATGCCCTAGAGAGGGCGCCATTCGCAGACTTCTCAGGTGAATTTTCCTTCCAGCGATACAGATGGATAGTTCCGTTCATATGTATTACCATATGTTCTATCAGGGCAAAATTAATGGTTTTGGTTGGAGGGACTATAATATTCACTTTGGCTTAAAGCAAGCACAAATGCCGGTGCGTTCATGGGCTATCGTTGATGCGAAATTGTGGCTCACGCTTGTTGGTTCCCCGGCCCAAACATTTTTCGTCCCTTCTCTTCTGAGCCTACTCAGCAGAGCGTCGGCACATTTCGTGCTTCTTCACAAGATCAGCGATCCCCCCACTGTCGATCTGACACTGCCAACTTCCGGGCATAATACTCAAGGAAAGAGCTGAATCGCTCGAATGTTACACAGGATATAGAACAGCCCATTGGCATACATTTATCATAATAATATGACCCATTGACGCAGAAACCTAACATATTAAAGTCAACTGGTTGTACCGGCAATAATCGGAATGCTGACCAGTAAATACATCCAAATCAGTCCGCTGAGCTCATTAATTTTTGTTGATTGGTTTTTTTTTTTTTTATAAATTCCTTTGCTGGCCCTATAGGGGAAGTCTTGTAAAGAAAATTTCTGGAACCTGGTCACCAGTGTTTGAGCTGTTTGGACTCACAGGCCCAAAAGTCGCTCTATTTTGGCATATAGGGTAGGGGTACTTTTTTTCAGCCTGGCACCAGTCAATAACAAAAACAAAAACTGACTATATATCTGGTTGGGAAGGTGAGGTCAGACGTGAGGTCAGCAAAGTGCCTCAAAGGGCGCCCTCACTGACGGTTTATTTTACCCCCATCTCATTAATGCACCAAAACTTTGTCAAAACAAAGCAGTGTGATATAGCACATCACCAAAAAACAAAAACTGATTGAATATTCGGTTAGGAAGGTAAGGTCAGACGACACCCCCTCCCGAAAAAATACAATATCCACGTGTGGTTTATTTACTGTGTGTACAATACATAGAGAAAGAATCATTATGGCTCGATCAAGACTTGTATGTAACGGGAAGAGCAACAAGACTCGATTATGGCCATGAAGCAAAATAATAGTTTGATACTTCCATGGTTTGATAGACACGCATTATCGAAGAGTCATTTTTGGTTATATGCATTATTTCACACTCTTAAAAGTTTGAATAATCAGTTTAATGTCTGTCTAAACACATCGAATGTTAGACGAGTACATTAAGTAAATCCCAAAGAAACTTTACAAGACAAAGTACATGTACATGTATACTGTTCTTTGACAAGGTATAGGGGTCATGTTGTTTTCGTGAGGCAAAAGAGGACGGAATATTAGGAGGGGGAAGGGATGAAAACGGAAAATCTTAGGCAAAGGGACTTGGAAGAAATATAGGAGTATAGAAGGAAAATTACGGTTATAGGCGAAGAAAAGAAAAGTGGTGGTCAAGGAGAAAAGAAGGGGGTTCGTGAATCTTGTTGTGGTAAATAAGAGGTGTCCAGTAGTTGTTCAACCTCATTGGCGGCCTCTCGATCCCTGGTATTAATGTGTACAGAAGTGTGGGTCGTTCCAAACCCATCACCAGTGGCACACACAGGGAGAAAAACCAGGCAGAAACGCGTGCTAATTGAGAACAAAATGGGATATTAGTGAATGTTGGACTATAGGTTATAAAATATTCCAATATTGTTTTAAGTGTAGTGTTGCATGCAAGAGAGAGTGAAAGATGGAGACGAGGGTTTCTCCGCCTTGCGCAATAGTCTAAGAATAATACCCACATTTACAGTTTGTATAGGCAAATTATAGAAAGCATTTAAAAGTTGAGGACCTACGAACAAATTTTTCCTGTGATAATATGTCGAGCGCTGAGCTTTTTAGGAACAGGCAGTGCAACCCTACGAAAACCGATGCCTAATATAACTAGACATGCATTGACTTGGAATCCTCAAAGGAAAAGGAAGAGGGGAAGGCCTCGAAACTCATGGCGCAGAGACATGGAGGGAGATGCTAAAAGGGTGGGACGCACATGGACAGATCTGGAGACGCTGGCTCAGGACCGCTCTGCCTGGAGGAACTTTGTTGACAGTCTATGTCCCAGGAGGGGCGATAGGCGTAAGTAAGTAAGTAAGTAAGTAAGTACAATATTGGAATGTGATATGTTATTAGTTTTCATGATGCCTATGAGGGCGATGTGTTCACCGGTCTGTGACGCTTATCGCTCCATCGGATGGTGCTTTGACGACTGGCAAGGTGTCACTTTGGGAAAATCTGGCCATGCCTTCCGAATTTAATTCTTTATCAGAACATACTTCTTTAATTTAACATCGACTGAAGTTTGGTCCATGAATGAAGGGTTGAAATAAACCGTAAGGTAGGGATTTTTGTGGGCATTCGGCATCGTGGGAGATTCCGACCTCCCTTTGTAACCACATAATTTTGAATTTAGTCAGTTTTCCTTTTCTGTCGGATGTGCACGAAATAAAGTGTGGGGTGCCTGTGGGTGTACTTTGTTGGGGTCTGGCCGCACTATTGAAACCAGATATTCACGCATTTTCCCTCTTTTTTATTGTGATCTGCTCTCATCATTAACACTTTGTTTTGACAAAATTGTTGGTTCATGAAGGGCATAGTGGGGTACAGGTGCGGGGCTTTGGGTATCTTGGGGGTCTGATCTCACCTTCCCAACCAGATATTTTGCCATTTTTTGTGTGTGATATGCTATCATACTACTTTGTTTTGACAAAGTTTGGTCCATGGGTGCGATGGGTGGAAATAACCCGTCCTAGGGGCATTTTCAAGGGGGTCAGGGATCAAGGTCCAACCTCAGGGGGCAGGCTGACCAACTTTTTCTGAATCACATGGATAACCCAAGCAACTTTAAGGGGTCAAACCTTCTAGGTAAAATGGGTTGAAATCTTATTAGGCTAGCTCTCAGACTATATGGCTGCGTTCGAGCGGTTACTCCCGGTAACACGAGTGGGATGCGCGCGCAATACTCTCCGGTGCAGGAGTATACTCTCCGACGCTGGAGAGTATACTCTCGCTGACCCGAGTGTCATACTCCGGCCGTTCGAGCGCTCAGGAGTATACTCGTGTTAAGTAGCTCGCTCGAACGCAGCCCAAGTGAAATTATTTACTGGTCTGCACCACGGACGTCATATAGAAAAATCTAGACTTGCAATGCTTTTGTATTGACTTAAGCCACCGGTGGCCATCTTACCGTGCCAGATACAATGCAGTAACTATTGTTGGCAGATGGATTTAAATAACAATGCTGAGGGCGTCTTTGTATAACATTTGTATTTTGTCCTCCGAGATGGATACTTGTGGTTTCAGTGACAATGTGGGTTTATATGGGGTCAAGTTATTCCCAGTCCAGATTTGTTTATATGACGTCCGTGGTCTTCACCCGTTACGTATACGCACGTCTCAAAATGTTTTGAGCAGTGTGTATGCCGCCCTCTGTTGACGCTGCGGCGTTTTATACTTGACAACTCTACTTGACATCAACAAAATGAACGTCGCTGGTCAAGACCATTGGTCCCAACGTTCTTTTTTGCGACATTTCACTGTACTGATATATTATTGTACATAATAATTGCATTTGTTTTAGTAACTCTTTAACTTTTCTTGAGGGCGCCGCCTAGCGGTGGAGTTAGGCAATGCCAATGTTTGCCGTTGGTTGTTGTCTGAAGAATCACATTTCTTGGATATGATATTTTTCCCAGTGGCCAAACTCTTTTGAGTATCACTGAAATTCACTTAAAGTTACAGCAGACACAACAGAAATTATATATTGTCTAAAAAGCGTTGGAGGGAGGATTTTATAATATTATCTTCCCCATGCAGTTTCTTTCCATAACCTCGTGTGATAAAACATAGGCCTACTAGAGGTTTACTAGATGTAATAGTGGCCTGCATGTGTTATTGTAGGTTTTCACTGCCAATTTAAGGTATTCACTCGATTAATTTTGTTTTCAACTGAAAACTCGTTCATATGGGCGTTCGATATTAAAACGAAGTCCTTCGATTTTGTATTTGAAGCATAGACCTACTTCCCATGAATCCGGTCTTTCAAATTCAGAATGAATGTTCTTAAATAATGACTACTGCTCTAAAATTATATTCTTTCAATATATACTTATATATCACTTCCATTAGTATATTTTATTTTCTTACCTGATTTTTGCGAACTTGAAGAATACCTGTCAGTTGCTTGACGCCTGCTTAGTCTGGTATACGGTACCCATACCCCACAGATCAAGGCGGAAACCAGACGGCTCAGTGTTTCGTCTGCTCGTCTGTGTAATCGCATCTTCGTCGCCGTTTTACCCCATAATTTAATTCCCTTAATACATTGTAAATTCAAAGCCCTGCCCTTTTTACACATATTTAATCTTGCTGATATTCAAGAAGACACTACCAACTCACCAAATTTTTTTTTATTTTTTATTATTTCCTTAGTAGGTAACCAATATGCCCATCTGAGGTAGGTTGAAGGTAGTATCATACTTTGGTTTTTGTCAAGGAAATACAGATTCGTGGGAAAAAATATCAAGGAAGATACAGTAAAAGTGATCTGTGAAAATTTCAGTCCCATACGTTGCCCACGTTTTGAGAAAACAGCCAAAAACGGCCACAGTATTTCTTAAGTGTTTTCTTTGATTTTTTTGATCTTTTAAAAGATCAAAAAGATTTGCGTTCGTTGTTTTACTCATTTCTGGATACATACACCATTTCAGGCGGAAACATTTTAACAGCATGTTTCTACCAGCACCATCTTCATACCCTGTAAGTTATACGTAAATCTGTGAACATTTCTGTTTTGGTCTCTTATCCAAGTATGATACTATACCTTTAATGTACATGTAGATCAAACCTCGTGTGGAGGAAGCTTTCTTCCTCCATGATCTAACCCTACATCCATAGTGTATGGTATTTCCAAGGCATAAACAGCTGTAGAATATGCATATACATTGATCACTTGATATTAAGTTCCTGTTGGTTTTAAAAAATCATCAGTAAGGACTAGATACCAATGACACTGTGTCGTTGGTACATTTCCTTTCAACAGTTTCTATAAGTGTAGGTCAGATACCAATGATGAAGGAGATGCCCCACCATGATAAAGGAAAGAGGTCCGTGCGTTCCCTAGCTTGGAAAGGAATCATGGTTCCGGGGAGGAGTTACTTTCCCTTATTGCTCGAAGAATGTTCTTAACTCTTATAGTATCATGGATTTCCTGAAGTTGTTGCTTGAAACATTTCTCAGTGCTATGCCCTGCCCTGTCATAAAATGTACACGTTGTGTTTTTCAGTCTTTTGATAGTAGGGATATTAATTTGAATACGGGCAATTCACAATAATGCGCCACCATGAGTTTGCAACACGTTAGCCAATCACAATGCGCGGAATTAATTTTGTTGACAAACTGTGCATGTGGAAAGATGCGCAATTTGTCGACAAATTGGCCAACGCGTTGCAAACTCATGGTGGCGCACTACATGTATTGTGAAACGCCCGTATTGCTAGTCGCTCTACAGGGTTTGGTCTTTCATCCAGGTATTTTTGTTGGTTGTCCATAATTATGTTCTACCTTGTTGTTTTATCATGGCATCGAGTTTATCATAATTTGGTACTTGGTTCTTCTTGTACACCCTGCAGCAAATTCATTTGTTGCCGGACAAAAGGCGGGCGGTGACACTGCAGTAATGCAGGTGTTTATTTTTAACCTCCACGGTCGCGCCGTCGGATCGATGTATACACCGATCTGACGGAGCGAACATGGAGGTAAAAACACCCGCCATTACTGCAGTGTCCCCGCCCGTATTTCGTCCGGCAACAAACGAATTTACGTTCCGCCGCACTGTATAATTACAGGATGTACGTCCCATGATTAGGGGACATTCTCCCTGCTGTATCGAGTGCGGCGGAGCGTAATTTCTTTTGTTGCCGGACAAAATACGGGCGGGGACACACCAGTATTGGCGAGTGTTTTTTACCTCCAAGTTCGCGCCGTCGGATAGGTGTACATGTACATGTACACATAGGTTATTTATGTTTGTGGCCGCGAGCGCCCTCTCTCGGTGAATACCAGAGAGTCAAAAGTATCCCGTACAGGGTGAGTCCACAAGAAGACGGGGATTGGTGATGTTTTTCAAAACAAACAAATGACACTTAAAAGTTCAGTCAAGCATAATCTAACAAAGCACTCTCTCCTGCTTATTAGAAATAAAAAAGAGAAGGCAGCAAATGGGAGACTTCGGAGAACCGGTCTTCAAGTCAACAGCGCACGCGCACGCAATTGTGAGCTTAGGCAGGTTGTTTTGCGCATGCGTACACGTGTGGGCGCGTGCGCTGTTGACTTAAAGACCGGTTCTCCAACGTCTCCTATTGTTCATTCCAATGAGGACTTATGTCTATTTTAATCAAGCTTTTCATTGTTCAAGCTGTACATGGAATATACATGATGAAACAAATTATGTACAAAAATCTTTACTACCATTTGCTATATACTTACTAAACATAAGTAAAAACGTATTATATCACTTGTTTATTTTGATCTATATTCATATTGTGTTAACATGACCCACACACGCATTAGAATGAAACAGGAACAGACAAACAAACAAACAGACAACCCGACGGGAAAACATGCATATAAAAATTACTTAATACCTGTAACTATTCCTCCTGACATTTTAAAACAAAAAAAGAGCAAAAGGTAAGCAGACCGTCAGGTGTTCAGGGGCACGCGATTCACCGGGATTCTTTCACCCGGCTTACCGGCTCCCATATACATGTAGTCCCCATAGGCTTACTGGCAAGCCGACTACTGCATATCCTCCCCACCATTGACACCTTAGCCTGACATGCAAAGCTCTGAAGGACTAAGAGGGAGAAACAAGGCGGCCCCTGGACCATCGCGGTGCCAGGGTCCGCACATGCCATGTTCCATTCATGATCAGAGAGTCAGGATCGGGGAATCGAACCCAGACTGCCGGAAGTCTGAGCAGTGGTACCGTCGCTTATCCCACCGAGCCACGAAGCGTTGGTGAAATCTTAGCCCTTTCTAAAACTATTTATACCAGACAATTGATAGGAGTAAAACATTTCAAAATTACTGACACCACATCAGGGCTCGAACCCGGGACACCTAATTCGAAATCCCATTCCCTAACCACTCGGCCATATGAATTGTATTGACGGTGTCTTGGAATTAAGCAGTAAAGTGATTCCCAGTGCCCTATTCACCTAAAATCACTCAAGCGTGTACAAAGACAGTCTCAATGCTCACATATAACACGTAATACAACAGACGACATTAAATCTTCCGGACTAGGTGATTCCACAACATGGCAATTACAATGGAGTGACATTAGGGCCTGAATCCTTGGTATCAAGTTTCATCCTGATGGTGACACCATATACACCATGAATGGATCAACAGTGGCTCCGATATTCCTCCAAGATATCAGCTTTGAAACTCGTCGAATCCTTCTGAAACTTGGACCCACTGCACAAGATACAATCGGGAAAGAATTGCAGTAAAGTCAGAGCTTAGATGCGCTCCAAGAAGCCAGGAAGAGTCTTTTTCAAAACGCCACTGCCAAGAACAGTGAAAAGCAAGATGGCGACGACCTACTCACGCAACGTGATCAGTTGATTTTGAAATCGAGACGTATGTGCTAAAATACAAGGTGACAATACCCTCCGACGGTATGATGCCCGATATGAATGACCTGAAAAAATCAATCCAGTACCTACGGAATGAAATAATGTCTTTAAAAACACAAATTGCCGAGCAGATTGACTACAAATTACAAGTTCTGGTTCTGGAAAGTGAACACAAAAATCTACAGACCCCCATTGATACGTTGACACAAGAAACCTGAACACATTGTCATGGACAGGTGTCAACCAAACTCACGGCAGGCCCTACCAATACTCTTGTTGAAGACGCACCACCTCAAGAAGCCCCTGGTCATTGATAAAGGACAAACGAGGTACACAAAAGGACTGCTTAAGCACCCCCGCCCTGAAATCGACACCGTCTGAGGTCTTTGTTTCCCAAACTAATCGCTTCAGCTTACTAGATCAGGTACAACCAGGCCCCCAGGAACAAACCGCAGAGGAAGTAACTGATACGTACTTCAATGAGCTAGTGGACAATGGTTAAAAGGAAGCTCCTAAAAACTTCCCCGACCGGGTCAAACAATATATATAGAGACAAGCAAAATGCTCTCCTGATTGAGGACTCCATGATAAAACATATTAAGGGTCCGCGTCTTAGCAATTCTAAGAAGATCATCTGTTACTCGTTTCCTGTGGCTAAGGTGGAAGACATCGCCAGAAAAGAACAAAGCCTCATACAGAATCATACCCCAAGCGAAGTGATTCTTCATGTTGGGACAAACAATACAAAAGACGATACCACCTCATTGATCTCCAAGATAGAACGTGTTGGCAAACAAATCCAGAAAACGCCGCAAGCAAATGTTACTCTCTCTACAATCATTCATAGGAAAAACGAAGACCATCAAAGACATTCTCAAGTCCGATCCATTAACAATTATTACAAATAAAGTACTTTACATGGCTTAGAGTCTGGTGCCTCACTTGAGAATGAGTTATCCATTTTCCATGTATGGAGTCAGGGGATCAGATCAGGTGACATATAGCAAGCACAACTGACACAGCTCAGCTGCAGATCATCCGTTCTTTTACTCAAACTCACAAATGCAAGTGTCTTCAAAATATAAAGCCTTTATAAGCACTTGTTGCAGATATCAAGATATATAGATATCAAGTTAAATGTTACCAGTGCACTACACTGTATTAACAGTTCAGTGAGTAAATCCTAAACCTGGTACAGTATTTGCATTTTCTTGTGAGTTAAAAAGTTATCTTGTCATCACTCTGTTTGTCTCTGTATGATTGTCCAGTCTAGTATCTTGTTTGTCTATGTCTCCTTGTTATTGTTGTTTGTTTTAAATTGTTTCGTCTTTTTTTGCACTTAACGTTTACATGTAATTGTCTATGTAGCCTGTTTTCAACAAGCTTTGGCTTATACATGTACATGTATTATGAACAGCCCCATACTTTCTCCCTGTTCTACTTTACATTGTTCTTTAAGTATAATTTATATTTAGTTCGTGTCCTCATGCACATTTATTTCTTCGGTACTTACATTTGTCTTACTATATCAAACCTGGCTTGTATGCCTGTTGTTGAAAGTATGGAAATAAATGTTATTATTGAATTTAATTGAATTTAATTGAAACAAATAACCCTATGCAATGAAGGGTTAAGCAAGGTGTATTAGACTGGTCCCTTTTGTATTTTGGTCTTCATTACTATTAACAAACCAAACGTGGGCAGTCTAGTCTATTGTACCTGCCTGGTGTGTCCTGATGTTATGGTGCATCAATTGGGGTGCGTACTGCCCATCAGTCAATCAATGCCTACATCCACAAGGGGTGTCAACATCAGACCTACTTGGGAAGGAAATAATGCTAAGTAAAGATAATTCATTGCAGTGGGACAAAATTAAGGTAATAATGATTTTATCAGGGTGGTGGTGATCAACTGCACTGCACAGCACAGAACATAAGGAGCATTTTCCAGACAGCAATCCGTAACACATGTAATGAACTTCATTGGTTTCTTGAAATTAAGAGGAATACTTACAAACACGAATGTCAGAAATATGGAAATAGCATTTTTGCCTGTGTAAGACATTTTCCCATTGTACTACCATATTTTTCGGGTTTTCAGGTAGCCAACAACAAGCTTTACCAAGTAAGACTTGAAGCTATGCATGGTGGAAGTACTAATATAGGAAGGTAGGTTTGCGGTGACACCATGTAATCTCTTCTGTGAGAGTGTGTGGTTCTGAGAAGAACCGTTGGTATTATCTCGACGTTCTGAACCGTGTACTCTGTTCGTCCTCAGTTCGTCCTCAGTTACTCTGAGGACAAACAGAGCACACTGTTCGGAACGTCGAGATAATACCTACGGTTCTTCTCAGAACCACACACTCTCACAGAGGAGATTACACGTACTGTACATACATGTCAGTTACTCTGAAAACAAACAGAGCACACTGTTCGGAACGTCGAGATAATACCTACGGTTCTTCTCAGAACCACACACTCTCACAGAGGAGATTACACGTACTGTACATACATGTCAGTTACTCTGAAAACAGAGCACACTGTTCGGAACGTCGAGATAATACCTACGGTTCTTCTCACAACCATACATTCTCACAGAGGAGATTACATACATGGTGTCACCACACACCTTCCTTCCTCTTAAGCTTTACCAACCCAACCCTAATATATTTGTCAATATTTTTTAGAAAGCCCGCTCCCAGCTTTGCCACCCAATTCTTCCCAAGCCAACCTAGCCAAACCTAACACAACCCAACCCGACCAAACCAAACCCAATCAAACTTAACCCAACGCGACGTAACCCGACCCAACCCAACGTAGACCTAGCCCATCAGCCCGGCAGCCCAGCCCAGCCCAGCCCAGCTCCTAGCTCCCTCCCTCCCCGCATGGGCCCGCCCCAACTCAACTAGGCTTTTTAGCTGTGTTTTTGTTTTAGGCTGTTACTTTGCTATTAGAAATTACCGATAAGCCTGCTACCATATTGTTTAGGCCTATTTTTCATTTGACTGTATAAATACGCAAAGAAATGTAAATATTCCTGTAAAACACAAAGATACAACACTACCTCTAAGAAACAGGGGCCAATTTCATAGAGCTGCTTAGCACGAACATTTGCTAAGCATGACATTTCTGTCTTAATAAAAACGGGGTTAACAACCAAATTTACACGTGTTGTGTATCACTTGCGATTGTTCTTTGGCTGTTGTTTGCTGACCATGAATATCAAATGAAATTTTCAATGGTGATTTGTTTTATTGGGCGAGACATTCTCGTGCTAAGAAAATTGTTGTGCTTAAAAGTTTTATGAAATTGGACCCTGGTTTTTGTTATTCATACCACACCTTAAAACCTATGGTAGACCGTGAATTACTTACCAAGATCCAACGCTGTGTCTCGCTATGGCACCGTGCTACTCCGTCTGATATGTCGTTTACAGGCTTAAGTCAGTGCAGGGGTGTGTCCGATTGTATTTCGAAGTTCAACTTTGAAGTAGACACACATGACAGTATGTCATGGCGACCTTATTGCATATTGCGTGACAATGCATTAAGGTGCATTTTTCAGTAACTATAACTGCAGCTGTAAGCACAGCTGCAGTTGGATTCAAACTCGGCATGCATATCAAATGGAACGTGTTATATAAATACCAAATTATGGCATGTCTTCATGACGTCACCAGCTTAAATGTGTCGTCATCTTTGATGTGTGTATTTTGAAATACACACATGCAGAGGAGTATGGAACGGAACGTGTTCAAAATGAATATTAGACAGATCATGATGACGACAGCGTGACGTCATACTTAAGGAGCGTTTATTTTTCAAGAACGGTATGTACAGGGAGACGCCTAAGGCTTCAAACTGTACATACTCAATGTTGTAGACCATGTTGAAGTAACCCACATTATGTCATTTGACATCTTGTTCAATAGAAGACCTGTGTCTTCAGAATTCAAGATGCAGTTAGGTTCATTTGAATTACTTGGCATTATACTTGCAAATATGCAAATAAGTGACACTTTGATGACAACATTGAATTTAATGTGACATCATGTTTTCGCGAAAGTTTCGAAGACCGAAGTGTAAGAGCGGGTTCAAACTTGGCATGGATGTTAAACGGCAAATAACCACAAACTCTACAAAATTGAACTTACCTTGGACCGAAAACAATGTAATGTATAATGTTATCAACAATAATGTTGGTGATAGATTCTGATTAAAGAAATACAAAATGTCCTCAATAGTTGAGACGTAATATGACTGTGTCAATAGCAACTTATCATGATGTCAAACACAATTAATGCTTACCTGATTCCTGGTTTCTTCCTTGTATTAGATCTGCCAACATACAAAAAGACATGGACAAATGAATATTTGTTATGACACATGCATTTCATAGCTGCAATAATTTTTTGTTAAAGATATAATACATGATTGGTATAGGTCACAGAACAGCACCCAATCTGTCTAATCCAAAATGTACATAAAATATCACACCCGTGAAAATTTGAACTCAATCGGACATCCAAGTCACGAGAAAATGACGAAAAACCGACTCCATTGTTCTTTTAAAACATAAAGAATCCCGAGATAAAAACTGTTTTTAGTTTTTGTTTGACTTATTTCTGGATTAATACAGACTGTCCGTTTGGTTATGTTACCAATCATGTACTGTAGCCTACCTTTAAACGCCATAAAGATGTCTTCTTAAACCTTTCTGAGCAATTCGTAAATAAACTCATCAGGTATACAATTTGATACAAATACCGTTGATTACCTTCACAAAGTTCACCGGCATAGCTTCCTACGCATTTACATCGGAAACCTTTTGACAAGGTATGATCTTCGGTGCAGATACCGTCGTTTTTGCAAGGCTTCTGCAGACACTTATCTAGCGATGGGGGAAGAATACAATTTTTATGAATAAGACTTTAAGCTATAAATGGTGGAAGTACTAAAAGAAGGTAGGTTTGCGGTGACACCATGTAATCTCTTCTGTGAGAGTGTGTGGTTCTGAGAAGAACCAATGGTATTATCTCGACGTTCCGAACAGTGCGCTCTGTTTGCCCTCAGGAGCAGGCGCGGTTCTAGAGCCAACATTTTGGGGAGGCTAGAAGAGCCATTATTATTATTATTATTATTATTATTATTTATTTTTTTTTTGGGGGGGGGGGAGGGGGGGGGGCTAGAAGACCCAATATTTTGGGTTCTTCCAACGCTCGCT
Source organism: Astropecten irregularis (assembly GCA_963971285.1). Taxonomy (NCBI): domain Eukaryota; kingdom Metazoa; phylum Echinodermata; class Asteroidea; order Paxillosida; family Astropectinidae; genus Astropecten; species Astropecten irregularis. The sequence continues at coordinate 10,840,003 of OZ020252.1, read as the reverse complement.
TCTGCTATGTCTTATTAGGGGTCGAGAAACATGCACGTATAGCCTACACAACGCGTTTTTTTGTTATGTAATTGGCGCTCCTGAGGACGAACAGAGCACACTGTTCGGAACGTCGAGATAATACCATCGGTTCTTCTAAGAACTACACGCTCTCACAGAAGAGATTACATGTTGTCATAATCCTACCTTATTTTAATTTTTTATAAAGAATTATACGGGAGGCCTTTTTGTTGGGCGGGCGGGCCTGGAAACGGTGGTATGCGGACAGGCGGGCAGGTAGTCACCCATTCATATCAATCAAATAAACCAGCGTACTTACCTGCACCAGCAGCTGGCTGTGGGGGTAGGCTGATAATGTCTTCTTTATCTGTATAGTTCCCATAGAAAAAATAGAAATATTACAGCTCGGTAATGAACATATAAGAAACTAACCAAATCATCAGATGGTTATAAATAGCACGTCATCATGACGTAGTCAGAAAGTCAATACACAAGCTTGTCCGTGATTTCCATGAGGACGACAAACTTGATTTCAATTACGTTAATCGATGTGCCATTTTTATCACAATTCTCCCTAATGAAAAAGAATTCAATCCACACAGTTCGTGCTGTATGTTCCTTGCTTATAAAAGTTAAGAGTTTAATGTAATGTTTTGAGATACAATTTATCATAGAAAAAGCCTTACATGTTACGGGCGGCCCATAAAGTACGTACGCACGAAAGGGGGGGGGGGGATGTTATCGATGTGGGGGGGGGGGGGGGGGGGGGACGCAAACGAATAATTTGCATAATCATATCGCGCGAAAAGAGAGGAGAAAAACACGAGAAAAGGGCACCGGGATCGTTTTGTTTTTTTTCCCTTTTTTCCTTATTCAACATAGCCTAATAAAAAAACTTGTGAAATAGGCCTACATTTGTAAATGTATAAAAACCTGTTAAACTTTAGTCATTCATTTCAGAAATTTACATCTGATGAAGAAGTTGTTACAACGAAAGCTTATGTAGTTTTTCTCCTAGTTAGTCTTTAAGTGCTACCTTGATTTTCTTTATCATTTTTCAGAATTTGAAAGTGATGTACATATAGCAGTACCGAACCGGATTACTGTGACATTCCAATAATGGTAAAGCAAGGTACCACGAGAGGTGAACAACCTAATGTGGAATGCGTACATGCGTACGGGGGAGGGGGCACTGTGTACGCCAAGCCTACAGGGGGAGGGGGGGGGGGGAAGGGTTGGTCAAAAATAGGCATTTCGTTCGTACGTACTTTATGGTCGGCCCCTTAGAACTGTGCTGGATTGTGTTGGGTAGTACATAACATTACTTACATTTTGGAATATACTGTGTGGGGAACATGAATGCAGCTGGTATAAGTCCTCCTGCAAAGCCGACATGTTTGATGGGTAGGTTAGGATCTCTCACCCAGGAGAAGATCTCCTTGTCCTTCACTGTACCGAAGCTGATCATCAATGGTCCAAAGGTGAAACAGTATTCAACAAAACGACTGGGATTTAATATCCCGGGTGTATCAGCCGTTGCAATCGGTTTATCCCCACGTACAACGGAATGGACCACAGTCTTCGAGTTTTCAGATGCACCGATCACTATAAGATAAAGACAGATGAGTACAAGTATGTCATTTCTAACGTTTGATTTCTGCTGATAAAAAGTTAAGGTTGGCACTGACGTTAAAAGTTCTTAGTTTAAAGCTGATACAGAATTTCGAAATGGTGATTAGACAGTATATAGAGACATGGTAAGCAGCGCGATATGTGGTAAAATAAATACATAACAAAGTAAGGGTTGGTGTTAAAATGTTTTCTATTCGGGGTGTGACGTCATTTATTCTTACGGTGAGTCTTCAGTGTACAAAACCACGTTTCATCTAACACGCACATAGTTAGAAGGCTTATTTAGGAGTTCCCGTGCCATATATTCATTCTGAATCGCTTCATGAATGTGCACGTTAGACGGTCCGCTGAACCCCCCACACTCACTGTTACATAATTATAACATACGCATATATTAGAAAAACGCAGACCCGTACGTCTAGGGCATTGAAAATTAAAATAGAAATCATTACTTCACGCAACTTGTCATTTCATAAGCCTCGGTCTCACTAAGGTGAAGGTTTAAATATTATAAATCACATCGCTTATATACCGGTGCTGTGTGTTAGACTGGACTGAATACCATCAGCTATCCATACATGTAAGTTCATCTTATGTTATAGTCTTCAGCCATAGATTGTGAGATGGGACTCAAAGAGCTGGGGCAAAGTTCAAGTATGACATCCGGGTATAGTTCATCCAATATGACGTCATCAGTGGGCTGCCGGCCAACATTGGGTGCATTCTTTTAGCTAACATGGGTCGACACCAGTCAACCTCGCCCCCCTTCTCTCGCTTGTTTTGTGCAGTATACCACGACCATTCCTAAGAAGGGCTGAACCATGTTACCTAAACGAATGTACCCTTAGTTAAAGCAATGATTCTTCACATACTGGCTGGGCTAACTCTAGCTCCCAGTTTAAGATGTTTCATATAAATACTCTGTTACCACATACCGATTTCGTACGCCATTTCGCCTGGATTGCGGAATCGCTGTGGACTGAAGACGACGTAGATCGGATCGCCTTCAGCTTTAGCTTCGAAGCAAAATTCTTGAACTCCATCAGGGAGTTCACGGAGAAACCAATCCAAGCAGAATGGATCCCCCGTCCAGAACACCTCGTTACTGTATGTGTGGACTGCACGTGTAAAAGGAAGAAATAAAGCATTACTATCAGAATTACGCCTATTATCAGTCCAATCGATGCTGTGAATAACATCACAACGGATCCATGTTGTAAAATTTGCTTCAAATGTTCATACAGGACATGATTGGTAACATACCTAAACAGAAATGTTCACAGATTTACGCATAACTTTCATGGAATGAATATGATGCTGGTAGAAACATACCATTAAAATATTTCCGCCTGAAAGGGTGTATTTATCCAGAAATTAGTCAAGCAAATACCAAAAAACAGTTTTGATCTCGGGGTAAGATCAACACCATTTTAAATGTTTTATAAGAAAAATTGAGTCGGTTTTTCGTAGGCTCGTGACTCGGATGTTTGATTGAGCTCAAAGGTGTGTTATTGTGTTATATTATGTAAATTGTGGATCAGAAAAAGTGTGAATGCTGTTCTCTGACCCTTATTATGCATTCATACCATTAAATGTACCTCACTATTAACACAAGTGAGTACGGGGTTCTCAGTTTGGTTGTCTGGAGGACAAACACAGATGTAAAACTCTTAAAAAGCTAAATAAATGACAATGATAGATTTGATAAGACAGCAGTAAAGAATAATTTTAGACAAACCAAATAGGTTTAGAAATCAACTCACATCCAGTTCTGTCGAAAGAGAATGTAAACATTCCTTGGCCAATGGAACTGGTTGAGTAGGCCAAATACTCTGGGTTGAAATCGTCTTCTGGAATGGCGTATTTCAGAAAGGGTTGTCGCTCGCCACTGAGTCCAACCTTTATGACACGATCCTCAAACCGTATCCAGTAGTCATTGAGGCGGTTGCAGTGCAAACCTTGCCCCTCTGCTACTATAAGGGGTTGACAGTCACGGCACTTAGATATGTACGACACGGTGTTTCCATATCCGCCGATAACTGCAAGTGTAGTATAAACAAACAGTCAGCAAAATAATTATACACGAGGTAAAACAATGGTGTGCTTTTTGTTATTTATTGGCGAAGTTGGTTTATAAATACTATATTTAGAGTATTTAGTTGTCTTGGTGAATTGTTTTTATCTGTTGTGCTTAATGAGAAAATGCGAATTTACTGTCAGTTATCTCAAACGAATCTCTAACACCTATACAGTCCAAAAGAACTTGATCTGGGTTTAGTGATGTTTATCAAAAGAAACAAATGACACTCATCAATTCAGTATAACATTTAACAAGCATTCTCTTCTGCTTAGTAGAAACAAAAAGAATGAAACAAATTGAGTTATATCTATTTTAATGTATAATCAATTTCAAGCTGCCCATAGAATGTTAATGAATCTGATCATCTGAAAGGGTATTAAAGATTCATTTCAGCTATAAATTATACTGTACCTACTCAGCTAAAATGCGTGCTTTACATTGGTTTTGTCAAGTATTCCATGGAAAGGTAGCAATATAAGTACCTTTATTAAAATAGACATAACTCCTCTTAGGAATGATCAATTTGTTTCATTCTTTTTCTAATAAGCAGGAGAGAATGCTTGGTTCAACTTTTGAGTGTCATTTGTTTCTTTTGAAAAGCATCACCAATCCTGGTCAACTTCTTTTTGACTCACCCTGTATACACGTACAATTAACAATTTGATATGTTATCTGTATACGTATTATAAATCTCCCATAACATTGGAGAGCAGTGTTTGTGATTATTGTTGTCACCTATCTCTGTGGTTGTTAGCGTTGTTTAAAATCTGAGCTTGTTATGAAGAAGGAAACATGCAGATACTGTCCTATACTGTCCTATGCTTGCTTTGCTTTGTGTCAGCTTAAACATGTTCAGAAAATGCTGATCACATTTCAACTTACCCACGAAATACATAGGGACGTCTTCGCCTGGTGCAAACACGCTTGATAACGCAATGTATACGCTGTTTTGGGCGTAGACAGAAAACCAGACAGCGAAGCGATCAGTATCCAAACGAGGTAGGTCCCATTGGAGTTCATTTGACAAACTAGTTACTTTGATGATATCACAGGTCATATCGCCAGTGCCTATTGTCATCAAATCAATACAAAAAGTGAAACATTCTGTACTTGCAAGAAATTGTTTTGCATGAATGGGATTTAATTATGATACGGATTGTGTTTCACAAGATTTGTCATCTTTAAAAGATAACAAATAACGATGAAAAGATTAAGGAACTTCCGTGGCTGTTTTCACTGTTTTCTCGAAAAGTCGGCGCCCTATGGGACTAGGAATTTCACACAGATGACTTTTTACTGTACTTGTCTTGATATTTTTGGCCATGAATCTGCATTACTTTGACAAAAACCAAAGTATGATATTACCTTTAATGCACATCTCAGTATTCTATCAGAGATTGTTCCTATATCACTATTGGCTCAGCAGTAGACCAGAAGTAACTTATTTCTGTTCCTGGCTTGGAATGGTTTCGTATAAACCTCTGATGCATTTGCTTTTCCAGAAAACTAGAGATGAACTGAATCTCGGGCACACTCTATGAAGCCCATTAATTATAGTTGTCATGAGACGAGAACAAATCTCTTATTTGAATACCTTCATTTGCCAAGGTACACCCCGCTAATTCTGCGATCATGAGACACTCCATACGCACCATGTTATTGTTTTGTATTATTATAGTTTCAGATCTTATCCACACTGTACAGAATCTGCGGGACTCCGTGAGGAAGGAATTATGTTGTTTATTCACTTATTGGACAATTACAATGAATTAAGATCACCTTTGTGACTATGGATAAGGTCTTGGGATCGGTGTTTTTGTTTAATTTATTAATAAATTAATTAATCAAGACCAATTTCGGTGAAAATCCCCAATGCAGGATGGCTATACAAAATCTAAAAATCTAAAAATCAAACACTGAGACAGAAAAGTAATAACACGGATGGGGTTCGAACCCATGCGGACACTTGTCCATTAGAACTTAAGTCTAACGCCTTAACCACTCGGCCACCGTGTTTGGCTATTACACGATATTTACCTGCGGCAGTTATAGTTAGCAGCGAGGCCACCATCACGGCTAGGTTTAAGACTGGAGTCATCTTGCTGAGTGCCTCTGGGTACCCAAACGGTACTCCTAAGAAAATAATACGATATTCAGCGTAAATAACGCATAACTAACGAGTTTTCAGAAAGATCGAGAAAAGGAATTAACTGAAGAGGTAGAAATCATTCTATCATTTCGATATTTCAAATAAATATTTCTTGCCTCAAAATAATTGGCATAACACTTACCCTAATGCACGTCGGACGAACACCACTAGCGATCAATGCGGGAAAACACGTACACCATATGACAGGAATTACTTCAAACTCGGACCGCCGTTAAAGAGACCTTTGCTCAACTGAAGAATAAAATACAATGAAATGAAACAAATGTTGTGGATGAAAATTGATAATGAAAATGTTAAGATCCTTAGCTTCGATATCATTCGTAAAAAAGAATGGCTATTCGCAATGTGCTTCCACGAGAGGGCGCTAGGTAAGCCTCAATTTGTCAATGTCATCATTTTTTGTACAAGACAAGCTGTACACTTCGTGATATGTGCGTGTTCAACTAATTTACATTGTACCTCCCAGCACCACATGCTTCAAGTTTCTGTATACTTCCCACAAGCTTTCAAGAAGTTTCATTTACAACTTGTGACTTGTACTTGTACATTTAATGTGGACGATATTTCTATTATGTCGAACAAAAAAGCCAGCAGGCATCTTCACCCTTTTGTTATTGTCCACATTTGATTGTGCCTATAGACCCACACCCATTGTCCCCTTCCTAACCCTGACCACAGTTGCCTTATTGCACGCTGTCCCTGTTTCTGTAGTCACTCTGTTCCTCTTTGTTCTGATCTGATCAAGTCATCCATGTATGTGTATCTTTACTTGCGTGTTGCATTCCATGCGTTACTATAAGCCTTTGCGAAAGATCCTGCTAGGGTCGAAATGTCAGGCCCTCCTTACTCTTTCATTATTTTGGTTGATGAGCAGTTTGCAGCGGTTCATTACTTGCATTGAATAAAAAAAAATCAAACACTATATCCGGCTAGTTAATGCGTAGTGCATGGCGCACATGGGATGAAACCCGTTTCTTAACACGTAAACGGCTCGGCAGTAAATGACACTATTGTTTTAATCAAATGCTGTGAATATAATTATGTAGCAGCTGTTTACCTTGGACTTAACACCCCCACTTTACACCAACGGGCGTGGGAACTGTATATTCCAGCCCAGCGATTGATTACTTCTCACATTGGTGATGTTTTCCCATTGTAATGAAGGTTATTGACGACTTGTAACACTTGTTCGTCTCTAAAACTTTCCAAGGTTACAAAATAATCTTGACAAATCTTCGTGTAAGCCTATTATTCTGCACAGAGACAGTACATAACTAGAAACTTCTTAGACTATGATTAGTGTTAGCCTATGATTCTGTGTAGACACACTACATAAGAAGCGTCTTAGACTATGACTAGTGTTAGCCTATGATTACATGTATGTGCAGACACGGTACATAAGAAGCGTCTTAGACTATGACTAGTGTTAGCCTATGATTACATGTATGTGCAGACACGGTACATAAGAAGCGTCTTAGACTATGACTAGTGTTAGCCTATGATTACATGTATGTGCAGACATTGTACATAAGAAGCGTCTTAGACTATGACTAGTGTTAGCCTATGATTCTGCGTAGACACGGTACATAAGAAGCGTCTTAGACTATGACTAATGTTATGATTCTGTGTAGACACAGTACATAAGAAGCGTCTTAGCCTATGATTCTGCGTAGGCACGGTATAAGAAGCGTCAGACTATGATAAGTGTTAGCCTATGATTCTGCGAAGACACGGTACATAAGGAGCGTCTTAGACTATGACTAATGTTAGCCTATGATTCTACGTAGATACGGTACATAAGAAGCGTCTTAGACTATGACTAGTGTTATGATTCTGCGTAGACACAGTACATAAGAAGCGTCATAGACTATGACTAATGTTAGCCTTATAGATTCTACGCAGTACGTGAATGGAGTTGCAAATTAAGCCCGAGTACACCACACTGCGATAATGGTGTGATTCGCAATATGGCGGCCTAGAAAAAAGTGTTTTGGGGCCTGTTTGTTTATGGCGAATCCTGCGGATCCGGATCCCGTTTTAGCGTACCCTGCATAGGACGTGGATCCCAAAATCAGGGATCCTTTGCATTAATCAAACAGGCCCTTGGTTACGCAGACAATGGTTCGCCTTATGAAACAGATTCGAACTAATAGGATCGTATTGGATAGAATCCAAACTAATATTGTTTCGGATCGGAACGGATCGAATCATATCGGTTAGGATCCGAACAAATTGGTAATTCGTATCGGAACGGTTCGGATCGTATCGGATTGGTACGGAACGGATCAGATCGTATCTGGTAGGATCCAAACAAATCGGTTCGGATCGGAACGGATCGAATCATATCGGTTAGGATCCGAACAAATTGGTTCGTATCGGAACGGTTCGGATCGTATCGGATTGGTACGGAACAGATCAGATCGTATCTGGTAGGATCCAAACAAATTGGTTCGGATCGGAACGGATCGAATCATATCGGTTAGGATCCGAACAAATTGGTTCGTATCGGAACGGTTTGGATCGTATCGGATCGGAACGGATCGGATCATATCGGGTAGGATCCAAACAAATTGGTTCGTATCGGAACGGTTTGGATCGTATCGGATCGGAACGGATCGGATCATATCGGGTAGGATCCAAACAAATTGGTTCGGATCGGAGAGGATTCAAACTCATTGTTTTGGTTTGGATCGTATCGCAGTAGCCGAAGTAATTATATCTGATCGGATCGCCTCCATTATTCAATTAGATAAATCAAGAAGGTGCGGAGATCAGAGAGACCGTGGAAGGAGGGCACAAGCCGGGAACCTCAGAGGTATGGTATTTTGCACTTCCCTAAACACAATCAGGAAAATAAGGTTTTTTCTTTTTTATAATACCCCTGCAGTTAATAGACCTTTACGCCGAAGCAATTTGTCGGCACTTGTATCATAATTTACCCGTACCTTTTCCAAAATTTCATGTGTAAAAACTAAAAATACTAACTGGTCAGACAAATGACAACATTTATGCGTCTGAAATTGAGGAATACATGTAGATAAAAACAAACGTTAGAGACTTTCGCAATGCCCGAGGCTGTGATATGAATAAAGAATTGTCTCTAAACATTCAGGCATATCATGTTACCCCTTCCCCGTGTGCTTTGTCCTTCCCTCTACTTCAATATTATTTCTTGTAAAAAACGGAGATCGTGGTAGACAGTTAGGTAGTTGAGCCAAGGAGGTAAAAAGCAATCCGCTAGTTTCTTTTAATGGTTTCATAGTCCAATAAACATAGAAAATCACGCTATATTTCAACACTCATTGCACCTATCTATGGACACGAAAAATCACTATAAAATGCCCTTGGATTGCACGTACATGTATTTCCTAAAATACTGCGTGAAATGTTTGTACCAATTTAACGTAAAGTTCTTAAACAAAACAGAATGGAATAGCTTACCAGTGCTGCGAGTTGAAGTGGTCTGGGTTCTCGTCTGGTCTATGGGCCATGCAGAAAAAAATGTAGCCTATTTACAGGAGGCTTTTTTTGGTACAATCTCGTTATATTAGTTTATTTTTTAGTAGGTTAAACATCTGCAGCGAAGGACGATAATTTTGTTTATTCATAATATATTGATTTTAGTTTAATACACCCACCATTGGAGATAACGGGATTGTCCCTGTTATGATACTTTTGTTAGAGGTTGGCTGGCAAAGACTAGATTATGATAATACGCTATGTGAATATAAAGCACGGAGGGAACTTGAAGGACAGGAATTGTGGCGACTGAATATCGATAGTAGCAGGCATTGTTGAACCTTTCAAGGTTGCGTCTTTTTTGTGCAGGGTGTGTGTGGCATATCAGCATGATGACCATCCCCATCCGGTGGCGGTTACCAGACTACATTGTTTGTTGGTTTGTGTTTTTGTTTGTTTGTTTTTGATAATATTAAAGGTATAATACATGATTGGTAAAGGTCACAGAACAGCACTCACATGTCTAATCAAACATGTACATGAAATAATAAGCCTGTGAAAATTTGAGCTCACTCGGACTGAGTCACGAGCAAAATAGCTAAAAAAAAACGACTCAATTTTTCTCATGAAACATAAAAAATGGTTTAGATCTTATCCCAAGATGAAAACTGTTTCCGGTCTTTATTTTACAAAATCCTGAATAAATACACCATTTCAGGCGGAAATATTTGAACGGTATGTTTCTACTACCACCATCTTCATATCCTGAAAATTATACAAAAATCTGGGAACATTTCTGTCTGGGTATGTTATCAATCTTGTACTGTTTCAGTACCTTTAACGAGATTGTTAATAATGTTTGTCTTTTTGTTCTCAAATGAAATGAAATTTGACCCACTTGTTTGATACAGTTTATTTAGTATTATAGTTTTATTAGCAGATTCAGTATCTATGTAATTATGATTGGTTGTAATATGTTTTGGTTGTTTTGAATATAGTAATGTATTATTTAGTGTTTTATTTTTTCCCATGTCTTTTGGTCTATTTTTATTGCCCATTCTGCTTTATTTACTTTTGTAATAATTTTTCTTTGTTTTCAGTTGATGTAAATGGGTTTAGAAACACAGTATTCAACGCAATATAAATGTATTTTGTTATTTTAAATGTTATTGTTGATTAAAAAAATACAATTGTGCCATTTAATAACTCGTGCCTAAAAGGTAAAAAACAGGATAAATCCCAATTGGCTAAGAACATAAATCCCTCCCTTGCCTCGCACAGCGCCTACAGCACGGATGTACATGCAGTTAACACCGAAACTAACTTGAAGGTTACCAAAGCTATAGCAGCTAACCTCGAAGTTCAGAACCTTGAAAAAATTAAATTGTTACTTGCACTAATGAATGGAGATACCGTGCAGCATTGTGATGAATACCTGGTCACGCTATGGGTCCGGAAAAACAAACTTCTTTAACTGTTGAATCTGAACGTTAGCTACTTTAAGACAAATATTGTCGCATTTCAAACACTAAATGGGGTTTTTTAATCCATTTTTAACGTTAAATTTGAATCAAAAGATAAAAAAACAAGCTTTTTCATTTGAATAGAATTTACTCGTTTATTTGAAATGACAGACGTCAAAACCGTCCTTGAGTGTAACAATGGAGTTTCGATTTTGACACGGTAACAAAGATTCGTTTTGAAATGTGACAACACCCACATAAAGGGTGTTTTCTGTTCCTGTATTCCGCCGATATCATCCATTGTTTTACACACCTGTTCCTATTTTTTAACCTCGAGTTTGAAAGTGATACGTGTCATGACTCCAAACAATTACAGCATGTGTGAAATGACGCATAATAACCAACTTGTTTTTGTTTACCACCATTCAAATGCTTACCTGTGTATCAAGTCACTTGTGAGCGTAAATAGTATACTCGGGGTAATTAAATGAAACTATCAATATAGGGTCCCATTCAAATAATAGATGTATCGGGAACTTCAGATCAAATGATGTCCAAGTTTTAAGGGATGATTTTTGACAGTTCTCTATAAATCAAGTTGTTTGATTTAGAAATAATCAGATGCTCCACTGTATAAACGTTTATCATAAATTTTGTATGAAACGCTTGCGTGCAGTATCAATAATTTGTGTACAATATGTTTAGAGTTTATCGATATATACTAAACAGAATGAACAATAATTCTGTTTATTGAGTTTTTGAGTCATTGATTGTTTGGTGTAAGGTGTTGTTAATGAAATATAAGTGATATATGAATCAATATTTATTTCAATCCTCCCTATTAGTTCTAGATTATGCGCGCATGCTCTAAACATATTTCATACGTTGCAAACGTGTCAGGGGAGATAGATACTTTGTTTCGTTGTTTTCTGTCAGCATTGCGTCATATCGGGGTTTTTTCGTTGAAGTGGAAGCATCTTGTGACTAGAATCCCCAGAGTACAACTGAAAACGGTGTCATAGCATCCGACGAAAAATACCAACAGCCTTCTATCCTGAGGGGGTAAGACCTTTCCAGCTTGAAATATTTTCCCCAGTTTTATTTACATTTTTTATTTCACTCTTATCAACATTATAAGCCCAGTTCATTGGTTCAATAGTTTTACATCGAAACTTGCATGGGCAAACTTTCTAGACAATTGGTGAGAATGTTTGCGTTCTAAGGTGCTGAGTGTGTTTATTTCTTAAGTCTCATTCGAATTTGCCGTTTGTCTTACAGCTTACGAGACCATCCCCTTGGGCAGTGTAGAAGACTATGAAGATGGAACTACCAATGCTGTTGTTTTGGCTGGCCGCCATATCATTAACACACAGCAATGCTGGTAAGAGATAATCATGTTCTTGCAGTTACATTAATTAAGAGATTGTTTTCCTGATCTGCCCAAGTTTTACTTGCCAATTGAAATCAGATAAATTCTTCAGTCAACTCATATCAATTGAATTACTCATCCCTTAAAAGGGATTTCATAAGCAAGAGCAAGTCGCTCGTTTGTTATCCTATCTTTGATGCACGTATAATGGTCATTGTTGGGCCGTCCACGGACTGCATCGTAGGGGCTTTGCTTACACTAGCTGTTACAGTGATCATTCATCATCTGAGCGTATAGGCTTGTTGGTTTTACTGGGAATGGGTCATTAGGGAGACTTTCCCATAGGGTCGTGCACAAACTTTACTTACCTAATTCTAAACATCCTCCAAACCAATGAACTTGAAATTGACATATGTTCATATTGAGCGCATTCTCTGTCTTCTATAATAATATTGACTGCAAACATGTCTTTAAAAGGCAGCTGGTATAATAGGGACACATCGAAAAGTCTCCCTATTTCCAGATGTTTCCCGAACGTTCTCTTTTAGACGCTAAAGTGTCTTCCTATTATGCAATAAAGATAAATATTGTAATTTCACCACATTGCTGCAGACGCACTATTTAGAGCTTAATAATTATCACGGCTACAGGTATATGTAATCGCAAAATGGGTTCAAAATGTTTGTAACAGTTTGGTTTTAATATTTCATTATACTATAGTTATAAGTTGTTCGTATAAGCTCAAATTCTTCGTCCATGTCAAAACGTTGAATTCTGATATGTTCGGTTGATTGATCTAAAATGTTTCATTTAAAGCCTGCATTAATTTCTTCATCCACACAGCTAATAGTTAAATGTATCAGCGATACTATTTTTGTTCTTGTATGGATGGCGACTGCACATGCAGGGCACTCATTGCAGCCCTTATACAGGGTGTCCCAGAAAAAACGCAACACTGTGTCGGGAACCATTGTATTAATATTAAACTGTTCATCGCTTCAAGATTCAGATATGTGATACAACCATGTCTTGGCTACCTCCATGTAGAATTTGTTTGAATGTAGAGCATGTTGGGAATGAAATTGGCGAAAATATGACCAAAAGAGTACTCTTTTTAAACAAATTTGCAAGGATAAATAGTCAATACACAAATGAGTGTAAAAGAAACATGAAAATCGGATTTTGAGGTTGGCTAATTCAGTCTTATGTTTTTTCCCAAATTCTTGTCAATATTGCTCAAATTCTTCATGGTGATAGCCAAGACATGACTGTATCATTTATCTGAATTTTGAACTCTGTTTAATTTTCATATAGGCCCTAATAGTTCTCGACACAAAGTGTTGCGTAGTTCTCGACACAAAGTGTTGCGTTTTTTGGGACAACGTGTATACATTTTCGTCGAGTTGGGGGCCGTCCATAAAGTACGTACACACGAAATGCCGATTTTTTTTACCCCCTCCCCTCCCCCTCTGTACGCAAGGCGTACGCATCGGTCCCCCCTAACCACCCCCCCCCCCCATACGCATACTTATTCCACATTAGGTTTTTCACTTCTCGTGGTACCTTGCTTTAGCATCATTAAAATGTCACAGTAATCGGGGCCGCGGTACCGTTATTGGGACGTCACTTTCAAATTCTGAAATAAATGACTTCAGTATAACAGGTTTTTCATACATTTGCAGATGTATTTTTCTATTTTTTATTATGTTGAATAAGAAAAAAAGAAGAAGAAAAAAGAGAACAATTCCAGTGCTTTTTTATCGTTTTTCTCGCGCGATTTGACTATGCACATTTTTCGTTTGCGGTACGCATTGGCCTGAACCCCCCCCCCCCCCCCCCCTGTACGCATGGCGTACGCATCGGTAACAACCCCCGACACTACTTGCGTACGTACTTTATGGACGGCCCCTTGGGCGTTGGCTGTTTCATGATGTAGTGTGTAACTGATTTTTCGTGTTGGCTGATAGCCAAGGGCGGACAATGTATACCAGCAACCCCGTCATGTTGTAGCTGCAAATTGTGCAGTGTAATTCCCCGGCTGGTAGTGGCAGTAAAGCTGTCTGATTATGTAATCATACAATTTGTTTTGCAATATGTAATCATACCATTTGTTTTGCAATATGTAGTCATACAATTTGTTTTGTATTTGTTTTATCAGCGCATGCTGGGCCAAGCTTTGAGTGTCAACTGTACCAGACAGATAGATCAGATGGCTGGAGCTGGCTTGGTCCTCAATTTCAATTGCCGCCATCGCACTTCCGGGTAACGTTCAGGTAGGTATTGTCAGCCTGCAGGAACTCTTTTTATTATTGAAAAATTGAAAAAAAAAGCCCATCAAACAATATCTTCCAGTTATGTAAATCAATTGAATTGACCTCAATTATTTTTAACAGAGTGTTGGCCGTTACCGATGTGCAAATTGTCCTGACTACAGAAGATGAGGATGACCAAATTGTCATTAGTAAGTACATGTAGTGAAATATTGTTCTAAATGTAATACATTGATTTAATAGCGGGAAATGAGTGACAAACAGGCCTATACCCGAATGGGTTTTTTTTTAAAAAACATTTAAAGGGAGCATATAGGATTTGCAAAGATGTGCGTTTTGGCTGAATTTGGTACTAAAACAAAAGTGAAGGTCTTAAACTTCCCTACAGATGCAGTTTCATGTACCTTTTTAGGCTTTGTTCATCTGAATAGCAGAAATAGGGCCGAAATTATCTTGCCCCCTCCGAATCCTTCACGGTTACACCACGCTTTCGATCACTTTTTGATCACTTTGATCACTTTTTGTATGTCTTGCGTAAACAAGAGACTCTGGTAAATGGCACTGGGTTGAACCGCATAGGGCCTATAATCGTCAGCAGTGATTATGGATTAGCCAAGATAAGATTGCCAACTTTCATGTCACGCAATGTTACAATCGACTACATCTGTATTGCAATAGACCTAGCATTAAGCCACACCCCGCGGCGTTTTGACCAATCACGTCAGTTGGTTATATCCAATAGGCGTGCACCGAAGTCCGACACATTATAATATGAATGATTTAGTGTGGGCACATACGCCCTCTTCGGTTTACCCTACACGAACTAGGGTTGCACCCAAGTAAATAAACTCCCATAGACAACAGTGATAAATCATCAAACTTCAAAAATCATTTAAAAATATACAGAACTCTCACAGCTGTTCAAGTTACACAGAAAAATGATGACCAACATGTCACCTTTCATTTTCTTTTCAATTTATGGTAGGGTGACTATTGAATTTTTGAGATATACTCATTCTCAGCTGAACACCCCTAAAACAAGGTGTGGATCACTCCAGTCAAAGAAGCCATTTTCAAAAAAGCATCCCTCTGCAAAGCGGCTGAAATAGACCCACTTTCTCACCCAATTGCATCAAAAATGGTCACAAATGGAAGCCCAGAGTCCAGGCAGGAGGTCCAGTGCCATATTTCTTCAATCCTTCATTTTCATAGCTCTCACAACTCTCTTATTTAAAATATATTGAGTGCTTAACTTTTATTAATGAGCTCGGCGGACGGATTTTGGCCCTATTTACTTGGGTGCACCCTATAAGAGCAGATAGTGTCCATATTTTGACACCATACCACACTGAGGGGAAGCAGAATATTCCAAAGGTCACTTATTTGAAAAGAAAATTGAAAAATATTGCTCCTCTGCGAAATGGCAGGGGTTCGCATCTGGGGTGGCGGCCATGTTTTTTGTACAGTTGTATATGGGAAAACATATAGCTTATTAACATGCTAAGATTTTGAACGTGAGAATTCTCCATTCCACAACACCAAATCTGGTGTAAATCCTCTCTGTTACACAAATTTCTTGCTTCATGTGTTCATCTGGGATCATTTTGCAGTGGACATAGCCACTTTGGGGTCCCACTTTGGGGGTGGATAAAGGATGGAGGGGGGGGGGGGGGGGCTTGTCAAAGATTTTGAGGACACACACTCATTTAATGCACAAGGTGATCTCTTTTAGACAGCCTAGTAGTGAAATACATGTATGAAGTAACACACCCTAGGTGTACTACAGTCCAAGATTATTTCCACCCACAGAAAATATCAAAACTACAGAAAAAACACACCATTTTCTGTGCATTACATACCATGTTTTGATTCCATCCAATTGCCTTACACATGTACCCTGTGTTTACTTTGTGCAGTCGTTGACACTTCTGACAAAATGTTTACTCCACTGTGCTTTTTTTTAAATAAAACCCTGAAAACCCAGAGATACAACTTGCCAAAAGCCTGTTTTTCATGTCATTTCCAGTTTTATGTCTTTTTGGAGCCTGTTATAGAGAGACAGCAGCAAAAAAAACACATGTTTACATATCACCATCCAAAACAAAATGGACGCCACCATTCTGCACTATAGGTTGCACCCAAGTAAATAAACTCCCATAGACAACAGTGATAAATCATCAAACTTCAAAAATCATTTAAAAATATACAGAACTCTCACAGCTGTTCAAGTTACACAGAAAAATGATGACCAACATGTCACCTTTCATTTTCTTTTCAATTTATGGTAGGGTGACCATTGAATTTTTGAGATATACTCATTCTCAGCTGAACACCCCTAAAACAAGGTGTGGATCACTCCAGTCAAAGAAGCCATTTTCAAAAAAACATCCCTCTGCAAAGCGGCTGAAATAGACCCACTTTCTCACCCAATTGCATCAAAAATGGTCACAAATGGAAGCCCAGAGTCCAGGCAGGAGGTCCAGTGCCATATTTCTTCAATCCTTCATTTTCATAGCTCTCACAACTCTCTTATTTAAAATATATTGAGTGCTTAACTTTTATTAATGAGCTCGGCGGACGGATTTTGGCCCTATTTACTTGGGTGCACCCTCTAGGCAGCCATGTACCACCTGACCACCGATCACCTAGTCTTGGTTCCAAGACCTTCGTTGTTGTTTTCCCACGGCCCATACGGCGCCCCGCGCGGCGGACATGGAGAAAACTCTGTCGGACAGCTGGACTGCCACAAAGGTCTTGGATATTTTTGTAAAGCGATGTTTAACTTTTTCTTTGCTTTTCATTGAATTTCCCTTCGATTTCTAAGGGAGCCAATCAGCGAGCGAGTTTCAGCTCACGATATGAATTATTCATAGCAGACAATCATCGTTGACGCGCGTTACGGAGGCATTCGAACTGCACAGTATAGTAATACCTCATCACTGAACATTTTTTAAAAATCTTTTCGGGCAAAAAGATGAGGACAGTTAGTGCGATCGCGATCGCGTTCAATGTATCATGTTGCAAGGAACAGTGTACGAGCTCCATATATCGCGTTGCCGTGTTGCGGCATGACCTCAATGCGGTCGTGCATTATTTGTGTTCTTGCAAAAATTAAATTTCTCTGATAGTAAATCCCAGGAAAATTATCATTAGATCAAGAAGTATAATCACAAATTTTATAATCCCAAAAGGTAGAAACGATATATTTTGTTTAACATCTGCTGCCCACAATTGAAACAAGTACAAAACATGTGATTAAAATAATTTTTTTTATCTCGAAATAATTTCTTATTTGCAAAAAAAAATCGTATCATTGAAATGATTTCGTACCTTTGAAATTATTACGTCATGTTGTATTATTGACACGATTTCATTTTCTCTATTTAATTTCGTATCGTTGAAATCATTTCGTATCGTTGAAATCATTTCGTATCGTTGAAATTATTTCGTATCGTTAAAAAACATTTCATATCGTTGACATGATTACTCATGTTGTATCAACGAAATGATTTCATTTTCTCGATTTAATTTCGTATCAGCAAAATCATACCAAAAGCCACATATCCCATGTCCTCCAACATCATCATAATGTTGTCGCCTATGGCAATGCCTTCAAGGGAATGAATTTACCCACACGGCCACATGCAAACGCACTGATCTATACAAACTGGATAGGTCGCGCTGCTCTGCAGGTGAAGCATCCGTGCAGCCATTTTGGGATATTCAATACATTGGCAGGCGCGGCAGCCGGCGTATACAGAGAATTGCTGCACTGCTTGCTGTGCAGTCATGCAGTGCAATGAGTATTGTGCTGAATATCCTAACATGGGTGCTGGTGACTTCACGGCTCGCCGTGTAATCACTGCACCCGCGACCTATCCAGTTTGTATAGATCAGTGTGCAAACGCCATGGCTTTTTTTAATGTATGTACAGCTCCGATTGTCTCATTAATTCCTGTAGCTGGCATTTTGCATATTCAATCACCATACGTCATACGCGCTTTGCGTTATTACCATAATCTGGCCCCGCCCCCAAAATACAAAATATCCAAGACGTTACTTGCAATACACGGGTTTACACCATGGCGGCCATGGAGGCACTTCCACGCGTGCGCACTTTTCTAAGTGTAAGCCCGTCCATTGTCGAAGACAATACACGGGTTTACACTTCTGCGGTTTTTATCGCGACTTCAAAACGAGGCACTATCACGCATGCGCTTTTTTGGAAGTGTAAACCCGTGTATACACGGGTTTACACAAAAGTGCGCATGCGTGATAGTGCCTTGAACTTGCGATCAAAATCTAAGATGGCGGCCAAGGTGTAAACCCGTGTATACGAGGCACTTCCACGCATGCGCACTTTTCGAAGTGTAAACCCGTCCATTGTCGAAGACAATGCACTTCGGCGGTTTTGATTGCGACTTCAAAACGAGGCATTATCACGCATGACCTTTTTTCTAAGTGTTAACCCGTGTATCCAGTATTCCCTGCGGTTAGTCACATTGTGCGGCCCTCTATTGACTGCACTTTAATACACACATACGTCGGTAGTGACGTCTTGGAACTATGGGCGTTTACGAAAAGGATGCTCGGGCTCTGGCTCAGGCTTCATCTCTATCATCCACACGCGAAGCTTTGCACACTCTCAACCACGGAAAGCACCAGTCCTCTCTCCGTTGGTTTTGCAAAAGGCCAAAAATGTACATTTCCTCTCAGCCAGGGCACCGAGAGTCAGAATTACAATAAAAATCTAAATATCGGTTGACCATGGTTAAGAATAAAAATCGGATATGTACAAGAATTGCTTTGTACATACGAAACAAAAGTTAACTCAACAAAAACTGTGTGGTAAAGAATTCAAAATGTAAAACATTTTGCAGTCGTAATGTAAAACATTTAGTCGGACTTAATGGAGGCAATTTGTCGGACCTTAAATAACGCGCTTTGATTGGTCAATTTGTTAGGGGCGTGGCCTACTGGATCGGTGTATTGCGATTCTTATACTTCTGATGCAAATAAAAAAGAAATCAGACAATTTTAAAATGGAATCTTTCTTTGTGTTCAGAATTGTGTATCCGTATGCGGTGAATCATACTCAAGTGCTTTCTATTGCATGGCGAATTCTGTTTTACATGGAAACTCTGACAATAAATCTAAAACGATGTGCATTCATTCCCGAAGAAAAACAACTGACGAAATCAATAACAACAGTTCTAACAGAGACAAACTGTTTTAATGTATAAAGTTCACAGATTGAGTACAATATGCAACAAAAATTATAATTAATTAACAGTACCCAGATAAACAAACACGACAAATGTCTGAACATAATGCAAATTTAGTAGAGCGAAATACATGTCCGATATTCGCTACCTCGATCTTATTGGCACGAGGGCGCCCGTTCCGATTGCCTATGGGGTCGTACCCATAGACCCTATAGGCATTATGCTAGAAACGCTTCACAAGCTTTACGGTTTATGTTTTAGTTGCAGGTTGCCAGGTCCGGGCCAATTACTAGACTAAAGTTTGAATCCCAAAGCTCCGTGCAATACACAATACACCGATCTTCTTGGCCACGCCCCTTGACCAATCGCAAAGCGTGATTGCCACCATTTTGTTTGACTTAAAGTTTTACTACATTTTTCTTAAAGGTTGGTTTTGTTCATACAAGCCAATTCTTTTGCAAACCCGAGTTTTATCCTTAAGCATGGTCAAGCGGTATTTAACTTTTTTATTGTAATTCTGACTCTCGATATCCTAGCAAGAGAGGAAATGTACATTGTTGGCCTTTTCCAAAAAGTACTTTCGACGGTTGAGGGCGTGCAGCGCGTGTGGGCGATCATGACACGTCGTGTGCACGTGCGCGGTTGCTTGGCTGTTGCTATGCTGGGCGTGGCTTACTGGGTTGATGTATTCTCATTAGGTTCAACGCACTTTGTCCGTTCTACAGCTCCAAATTAACCTTTTGTTCCTTGCAGAGTCATATTTTCATTATGCATTATGCAGTCATAAACAATACGGGCGTTTCACAATTTAGAGCGCCACCAAGAGGGCAGCAGGGAGAGGCCGATTTACGCTGTGCATGATGGGAAATTGTCGACATCGGAGTTTTTGTCCCCTATACGGTCAACGTTATTGCTAACTCCTGGGTCGTTTTGTGCGTTTATTTCACGTGTTATCACAATGGTTTATGTTTGCGAATCTTTCGGATGCACAACACACACATCCAAACTGGAAAACATTGAGAAATACCGATGGATGAAAGATATACGGTGGGTTAAATGGCGAAGATGATTGAACGTATAGGGGAAAAATCTCCAATGTCGACAATTTCCCATCATGCACCGCGTAAATCGGCCTCTCCCTGCTGCCCTCTTGGTGGCGCTCTAAATTGTGAAACGCCCGTATATAGGATGCACCACACTAAATAGCTCAAAAATCAATGCGCGGAGCTGATTATCATAATGTGTGTACCCTCAAATGTTTTTTAAATATGCAATTTGGGGGGTCGTGCAATTAATATATTGTGTAATTTTGACTGGTTATGACAACCTGGGGGTTCAGTGCTTCAGGCTGTTGTGGAGACTTGAGATATTTTGGTTTAAAATCCGGTCCTACATTGTCTTGAACGTGGAGGGTTGCTTCATGAAAACTCGTAGCAAGTCGGTTACGGAAGAAGGACATTTCGGGGGTGTTTTTTTCTTGGGGCAATTAGCAAAAAATTCAATCGGTTACCCAACCAAAAATTGAAAGGAATTGGGTAGATGAGAGTTCACACTATCATTTACACTATTGCACCAACAACTGAGAAACTTCTGGATGGGTTTTTTTTAACTGTGAAGTTGAGGGATTTTACACTAAGGTCAATGGGAGTTTATTTAGTGTGGTGCACCCTATAGGTCACAAGATGGCGGCGCATCGGTAGCCATTTTGTGATAGCGCCACCACTCTGTTGTGAGAGGCGAGAACGAAAAGAAGCTGTATAAGACCAAGTTTCTTATCAGATTTTGTTAATTATTACTTGAAAACATCATTCTTAATACGCATAAAACCTTGTATTACGCAACTTGCATTGTCTTTTATACACCCTACGAGTTTTGTTTAGACGAAGGTGGCCCAACTTTTAAGCCCATTAGACCCAAAATTGTAACCCTAGCCGGCCGAAATTCCAACCCAATCCCCTAAATTGCAACCCTAGTTCCCCAAATTCAATCATACCACCAGTTTTAAACCCTAAATCGCTGTGATTCCAACCCTAACCCCTGCCAGGCCCCCAGACCTAGACCCAACCCCAGTAAGCCCCGCCCACACGCTGACAACCCTAATCGCCTCTTTCTCACTTTTCAGAGGAGAATTGATATTCTCAAGGACAGCGAAATTTGGTGAAATGTAATATGCATTGATTAATCCCATAAAAGTTCATCATTATGTCTCAATATGGATACTGGGGCAGAAATATTACACGGAATAGCCGAACCCCCCCCCAACCAAACAGGCCATCCTTGACCTTACACCACTTTTCCATGTGAAATTACACCCTCGCCTTGATTAATTAAACTATCTGTAATGGCCTGAGCATCATTGCATCCTAAAATAGCCATAAGATAAATTTGTGAGCGAATAATAATTATGTGGAATCAGAGCCCGACTTTCCATGGGGTGTACACAATATTATAAGGGAGAATGTGCACGTTTGTATGGCAACCACGGGTCAACGACCTAACACATTAAGCCGTGCCGTCGAAAAACGCAATAATATTTTTCAATTTTGTTTTCACATATGAGATCAGTGTCATAAACTCTACATTTTGGGCCTTATTGGACAACCAATTTTGAAAGTTAACCACCCTTATAGGATGCACCACACTAAATAGCTCAAAAATCAATGCGCCGAGCTGATTATCATAATGTGTGTACCCTCAAATGTTTTTTAAATACATGTATGCAATTTGGGGGGTCGTGCAATTAATATATTGTGTAATTTTGACTGGTTATGACAACCTGGGGGTTCAGTGCTTCAGGCTGTTGTGGAGACTTGAGATATTTTGGTTTAAAATCCGGTCCTACATTGTCTTGAACGTGGAGGGTTGCTTCATGAAAACTCGTAGCAAGTCGGTTACGGAAGAAGGACATTTCGGGGGTGTTTTTTTCTTGGGGCAATTAGCAAAAAATTCAATCGGTTACCCAACCAAAAATTGAAAGGAATTGGGTAGATGAGAGTTCACACTATCATTTACACTATTGCACCAACAACTGAGAAACTTCTGGATGGGTTTTTTTTTAACTGTGAAGTTGAGGGATTTTACACTAAGGTCAATGGGAGTTTATTTAGTGTGGTGCACCCTTAATAGAGTACATGTAATTAACATATCCCAAACAGACATTTTAATCATTAATATATTTTATTCGTAATTTTTTTTTTTTTTTAAGTTTGGACCCCTCCATTTCAATTTGTACCGTCTACAACTATGTCTGGAGAACACCAAAATAACACACTGTCAGAATAGTCTTTGTTAAACAATGTATAGTATCTACAAACTATTCATATTTATTTATTTACAAGTTCTATATTTCATCTTTTCAGACCTTCCTCTTATATCGTACATATATTAACTATAATCAATCGTCGGATACACTATTTACTTAAATAATGTTAGTACCAAGTCCTCTAGACCGTGAACAAACGGATCTCATCTGCCCCTTTATCCTGACTACTCTCAATTGAAATTCCCAAACTACCGCGCACAAACAATCACTGAAATCCCATTTATTATTGGCAGAACGTCATTGAGGGCGCCCTATTTGTGAGCTGCCATTTTCTCTTACCACCAGCACCACTGTGTCTTTTTTTTGAAATCCTTTTCAATCACAGTCTACATTTGTCATCCTGATTCGTATCGTTGTACTGTGATAAGGTCAAGTCTTGTAGACATTCTGGATACTTTTTAAATTGGATTTTGTGATATCTATGGCTGAATTTGGCTGTGTGGGTTGTGGATGTTTACATCACAATGTGATCGTTGTTCTCAGTGGATACTTTAACTGTAAGTACATTATGTGTGATACTTGTTATACTGTCAACGTTCCAAGTTGTGCATCCATGCACCAGATACCGGTCATTCGAGCTTGGTCTCATCTACTAATCATCCACTGCTTATACACGCTGTCATCTGCACTTCAATTTTAACTGTTAGTACATGAATTGAGTGGTCGATGCTGGTCATGTTGAAGACTAAATTCACCGTTATCAAGTGGACTAGGCATGGAATACCTATAACTACCTTATTAATTCCTCGCCATGAGTCTAAGCCGACTTTTAATATTACAATTTTATGTGATACACATGGTCAGATTGTGGTATAGCAATAATAATTCTAACGGTATTAATGTGGGCTGCCGCCGCTATACACTAGGTAGCCGTGATCTTTCTTCAGCAGCTCCTATGCTGTGGACCAACTTACTACCTTACATTAGAAATGTAAACCCACAAAGTCCTTTTGAAGTCAAAACGTTTTTTTTTTTCGGCAAGCATTTGGTGATGTGTAATGTGGTTTTTATCTGTTTATTTTAAATGTAACAATCTTCCATACAAATAACATTTCCCTGGGATATTGTATTTTATTATAGGTATCTAATATTTTTTTTGCTGTATATTTAGGCTAAGTTTTACTATAAATGTGTATTTGTCTGGATTTTTAATTTGTATAATAGTATAAGTATAATACAATCATTATCAGCAGTAATATTGTGAAAAGAATCACGCATGAGAAGTGGTACTGTGGTTACTCGACAAGAATTTATTTGCTCGGCAGTGCCGTCGGCACATTGACATGCATCCATGTCAGTTCAATTCCTTGCCAAAGCAAGATCCAAGACAACATATTTGCCTTGAAACCACATAGTTATCATTGTGGACAAAGTGTACTTGTCTTCTTGATCTTTGTTCCAAATTGCACAAAATTTGTTCCAAATTGAACAAATGTGCTCATCAGCACTACACAAGAGCCCATGGAGGGAGGCTCCGATCTATACCGCAAGCAGTGGGCGTGCAGCGCCCCCGGCGATAGTTCCTCCTCCGATGGCGCTGGCCCACCACAAAACCCGACAACGGTGTCCAATGCCAAGTCTCCCTCGATCCCTGGGCTTAAACCATCAAACTGTATACCAATGCAATCTCACAAGACTCCCCCTCCACCCACTCCCAGCTGGGTGTGTTTCTAGAAGCAAGGTGATAGGGGTGGGAGGTGGGACCTTGTCTGAGCCGAGCGAAATCATTGCCGAAAGTGGCCGTTGTTTGCACCGTAGCATACACACCAAGTGTCGACGCGCATTGCAGCAATTTTCCTGGCCGCGTGCCAATTTGCACGTACATGTAAACAGACCTCTTGGGTCAGGTCATGAACTGTTTCGAGGCTCTCTGCCCGGGTCGTGACCTTTCACA
Organism: Astropecten irregularis; assembly: GCA_963971285.1. Lineage (NCBI taxonomy): Eukaryota > Metazoa > Echinodermata > Asteroidea > Paxillosida > Astropectinidae > Astropecten > Astropecten irregularis. The sequence continues at coordinate 10,815,119 of OZ020252.1, read as the reverse complement.
AAAGGGTTCACAAAGCCATGTTATAACACTGCTGCAAAGAAATAAGCTGCAATTACTGCTGTAAGCTCCTGTTATATGCACTGATTGTTTATTAGACTGGAGTTTTGATGATGCAGTTGGCACTATTGGACAAAAACTTTGAATTTTAACTATTAGAAAATAGGGCTGCATATCCTAGAGATACACATTACGTTAATTATATTCACTCAAGGCTCCGAGTATACAATGCTGATAACATGCCGGTCAAGGGAAAACCTATAAGTTTAATAAGAAACTAAAGAAAAATCATAAAAGCAAGCAGGCTTGCGTACTTGTGACTTCAAAACAACATACAGGGCCCAATTTCATGGCGCCCGCTAAGCACAAACATTTGCTAAGCATGGCATTTCTGTCTTAATAAAAACAGGGTTAGTACAACCAAATGTCCATGTGTTGTGCTTCGTCTGTGATTGTTCTTAAGCTGTTGTTCGCTGGCCATGAAAATCAAATAAGTTTTTAACGGTGGTTTATTTTATTGGTCAAGAAATCTTTGTGCTAAGCATTTTTTTGCTTAGACGCGCCATGAAATTGGCCCCACGATCCACAATGTTCGCGTAAAAGTAACCTTTTCGTCGTAGTTTGTTCGTCTGATTGCATGTCGGTCATTTGAGCGGTTTGTCGGCCATTTGAGCTTTTTGTCGGCCATTTGAGGTGTTTGTCGGTCATTTGGGCTACTAGTATCGGTTATTTGGGCTGATTGTCGGTCAATTGAGCGGTTTGTCGGCCATTTGAGCTGTTTGTCGGCCATTTGAGGTGTTTGTCAGTCATTTGGGCTGTTTGTCGGTCATTTGGGCTGTTTGTCGGTCATTTAGGCTACTTGTCGGTTATTTGGGCTGATTGTCGGTCATTTTGGTGTTTGTCGGTCATTTGAGCTGCTTGTCGGTCATTTGAGCGGTTTGTCGGCCATTTGAGCTGTTTGTCGACCATTTGAGGTGTTTGTCGGTCATTTGGGCTGTTTGTCGGTCATTTGGGCTGCTTGTCGATTATTTGGGCTACCTTTCGGTTATTTGGGCTGATTGTCGGTCATTTTGGCTGCTTGTCGGTCATTATTGTGGCTGTCTGTCGGTCTTTTGGGCTGTTTACTACCGTTTTTTGGGGCAGTAGATCGGCCTGGGTATGTTCCGATGGTCATGTCGTTTATTGATTGATTAATGTATTGATTTAGTAATTAATTTATGATAATAAAATCCCATGCAACAGCGGCGTTAATTATAATAATCTTTTCTGATTCACAGGCATTGGAATGTTAGGCAATTCCGAGTCGTCAATTGTACGCAAATTTCAGGAAGGCGCAACGACAAAGTTGACCCCCGGTGAAATAAAATGCGACCGGTTCAATGAATACTGGATTCAGTTCAATCCAAGGTAAGACTCTTATTTCAAGCACACACTTAAGTTCGATTCATGGATTTGTCGCTTCATTGATTTGCTTGTTTATTTGTATGTTCATTTTTCCCGCCAATAGCTATATTGCGGTTGGCAGAGCTGGAGAGCAATTTGAATTCATGGAGTACAATTTGGATCCGAACAAGCCAATTGTTCCTGTGAAATTGGGCTACAAGACCAGCTCGCGCAGCGTTGGACTCTTCACATTTGGAGACTTCGAGGAACATGGACGTGAGTTTATCACGAAACTACAGAATAACATTAATTCTTTCTCGGTTTGGAATGATCAAGGTAATGCTGAGTTTTGGAGTACATTTTCACATTCATGTTCGCATACAACGAGAATGTGTAGGCCTAAGAGGCTAAATTGTCCATGTTGTGGTTTCAAAACAAATCACATCAGAAAGTAATAATCAAAATTAATTACTCTGATATTCCAGCCGCGCCAATTTGCATAACTTATCATAATTGGATATGTTGACCGATTAATCCAGGCAGAAACCTGGGCACGGTAAAGGAATAACATGTTCAGCTCATGTAATAGTCTCGATGCATTTGCAAACGACATTAGCTAAACAACAAAATGTTGAATTTTTATCAACCCCTTAGCTATATTCCACGACCGTGTGTTTGTCACCGACAAAGGCTACTGCTATGAGTGGTTTCTGCGACCCTTGCCCAAGTCTGGTAAAGTCTGCTTCCAAGCACGCAGCCAGGGTATAGCGGCTATTGCACTATCTCCGCACAGGGAACCGAAGGCAGGGGAGCTACTTTACGAGCTAGGTATGTCTCTTCTAATCCCTATTACAATATTATTATTATTATTACTGGTAATGGGTACTTAGGGAGACATTCCTATAGCTAGGGACGTGTACACGGCTTTACTAACCTTTTTCTATTTATATCCTCCAAACCAATTAATTTCAAATTGACATATGTTCATATTGAGAGCGTTCTCTGTCTACTATTAAAATATGTCTTTAAGATGTAGATGTTTTTGGTGGGGAGACAACAAAATGTCTTCCTATTGATCGATGTCTCCCAAACGTTAACTTTCAGATGCTAACCTGTCTCCGTATTATGCCATTGAAAAAAATACAGAACATTTACATTTCGAATCTATACTCTACTCCGCATAACAATTCTTATCATTGAACCTGAACATCGGGCCATAATTAATGTTCCTGAAACCATCTAAGCTCCCTAAGGAGTATACAGCCCTGTGCTACCTAGACTTGTACCAAGTCGGGTTTCGTATCAGCGCTACTGTACAGTACTGCGCGCTGGCGAGTTGCTTGCACAAGCGCGCCCTCTGTTGTCCGCAGCTCCTCCATGTAAGCTTGTGGGATTTGCCACAAGTTTGTGCACGGCCTATGGCGCTCATCTACCGATTTCGGTAGCAGCCAATGACAATAAAATTTGCATTTTTACATCAATATGCATACAAATCTTTCAAAACATGAATATTGAAACGTACGTGACGTGCATGCAGCTCAGATTTAAAAACATAAACAAACATGGCGAGTTCATCACCGGTGAAATATATTGGACAGGTTTGTTTGATTTGTGACCGTGAACTCATTTGTTACAAGAAGTATTATAGTATTCACCAAGGAGAATATTTAAAGAAAGGATTTGTAGGGTCTTAGGACGGAGTAAAGATGATGATTTGACGGAAAAAACCGACAGAATAATGTGGACCATGCGTTACCTCTTTGAAAAAAAATTGAATGTGCACAAAGCCTTTTCAATGACTTTGTGTCGAAATACAATTCAACTCACACTAAACGATGTCAGCCGACGTACACGTCTCCCGCTCCCTATTATTTAAATGAACGAGTCCCAATCTATAGGCTAATATGATTGGTTAACAGTAGAAACACAATAATGCATATTCAATATATTGATTATGCATTATGAATAACTACATAAAACGATGCTGGGGGTCTAATGGCAGATCCCACAAGTCGGCTATACACGGGTTTACACTTCGAAAAAAGCGCATGCGTGGTAGTGCCTCGTTTTGAAGTCGCCATCAAAACCGCCGAAGTGTAAACCCGTGTATTGTCTTCGACAATGGACGGGCTTACACTTCGAAAAGTGCGCATGCGTGGAAGTGCCTCGTTTTGAAGTTGCGATCAAAATCTAAGATGGTCGCCATAGTGTAAGCCCGTGTATTGTGAGAAATGGAGCAGCTGCGGACAACAGAGGGCGCGCTTGTGTATGCAAATCGCTAGCGTAGTATATTATACTGTAGTGCTGATACGAAACCCGACTTGGTACAAGTCTATGTGCTACCATACGATGCACCCACAATTTGTATAGATAGTCCACAAGACATCGAGTACAACACGCCGTAGGCCAGTGCCCCCTACAATGGCGCTTTATGATAATACTGGCAGAATTCATGATTTGCATTGATTCACATCTACAAGTAAAGTCTTTGTAAACGCATTATAACATATACAGGCCGAACAGGAATTATTAGTTCATGACACTTCATCCTGGGTAAAGAGATGCGCCTATGGCACAGAGGTACACCACAAAGGAGTCTTCAAAAACATGTGACAAGACAAGACCCTAAAATATATGCAACCCTAAAATAGGATGGGGTGATTTTTATAGGAACGTTTCTTACTCGTAATGTTTTTATTTTCATTTTGCTTCCAATATTATTGAAATGTTTTCATTCTGTTTTTAGAGTTGGGCTATTCGAACAATCAGATGACAATTCTTCGTAGAGGAATGCACGGTAAAGACGTGGAAGTAGCATCTACGCCTGACATTTTAAGCTGTGATGACTTCCGAACATTCTGCATTGAAACCGTTGGTCCGCGTATTATGCTTACTCCGCTTGGGTCTACCCAACCAATTTTGGACTTCACCGACGATGAACTACCAGACATTATGTACCGTTACATTGGGTTTTCTGATGGCTACGAGTTTCAGACGGAATGGAGGTGGCCAGAGGACATGGTTCCAGGTTAGTGAAATGACTAGGATGGATTCTTGATATCATCCACAATTGATTGATCATATCGACATACTCCAATCCCACCAAACTAGTAATCCCTTTCTTGGCTTATTCCAAAACATCTGCCAGGTTGCATAATTTAGGCAAACATTAATTTCTGGATAATTTTGAAATATTTTTTAAACATTGCCAGACCAGTATTTTGTTTACAACATCGAAGAAACCTTTTTAAGGTAATACACACAATAACAACAAAAAACCTGGGTCAATTTCATAGAGCTGTTTAAGCACCAACATTTGCTTTAACACCAAAAACCTTTGGTAAATAAAATCTGTATACCAGCCAACACTCCTTGCGAATGTTATGCTCAGCAAACAATTGCCCAATACAAGTCAACAACAGTAAACATCACATGAACATTTGGTTTGCGATCCTGTTTGATCAAGCAAGATTGTTCATGCTTGAGCAAATGTTGTGTTTAAGCAGCTCTATGAAATTGACCTCTGAATGCTAAGATAACACTACAGTGGCATGGACTAATAATGAAACACAACTCCCTCTTTTATTTTTTTTGTGGAGGACCCTCATAACGCCTCTCTAACAAAGAATAGCACGCCAGGTACACGCGTTGGTCTAGCACAACGTGCGGAATTTGTAGACTCTTTCAAGACGCGCATTTTGTCAACCAATTCCGTGAATGTGATTGGCCGGCACTTTAAAAAGTCTTGCTGGCGCATGTATTTAGTTGCTTTAACATTGCATGCAGTTACGTGAGTTCCCCTGTCGCTGTATTAATAAATTTTATTTTTATCCAACCCACAGATTACGCTGGGAAGTCAGGTAAATAATAGAAATACATTTTATATTAATTTATTTTGATGAAATTACAGACATTTTTATCATCGTGCCTAGTCCATACCGATTGCCATAACTAAGTGCACGTTTATTATATCCAAATATGCACATGAGTTCACAAGTTCACAGGAAATCGGAATGTACCCCAGTGTGCAGCACTCACCTGGGATCGATTTCAGGAAGCCCTATGGTAGATCGTAACTCTGGTTACGGAGGATAGCCCATTGTTTCATACGTAGGACTGCAATGCCTCATAAGTCCTACGATTGAAAGTACGAGTTACGATGAGTTCGAAATCGACCCCAGACCTTTACTTTGGTCAATACTTAAATTAGTGACATCATAATGGCAATTTTACATTCGGGTCTCGCCCCTTTTATTTTGCGTGCAGTAATGCTACAGAACATAGGATATTTCCAGCTTTGAGCGGGTTAAAACCATGGAAACACATTCAGTCTGAGCTTACTGAATAATTATGTACCTCTTAGTATAATATTACATCCAATTGTAATGACGTCTTTTCTCCTATTCTCATTTCATATTTACCTGTCATTTTCTCCCAACCATCCAACGAAGTAGTTTCTTCAGAACCAAAATTGCCATCCGGAACATTCGGTAAATATACAACAGTTTGAATTTTCTCTCAAACGAAAACAGCGATTGTACTGACAAAACACAAATAAAATTGCCAAAGCTTGGCAACCAATATAAAGGCTTTCGAACAACAGAGACATCAGAAGTAAAAATAACAAAACGTTTTAAACGTTGATCATATTATTTATATGCTCTTTATGATATATGCTCTTTTTAATCTTTACACTTCGAAAAGTGCGCATGCGTTGAAGTGCCCTTGTTTTCAAGTTGCAATCAAAATCTAAGCTGGCCGCCAAGGTGTAAACCCGTGTATTCGTGGAATTAGTTTTGTCGACAAACTGCGCATGTGGAAAGATGCGCAGTTTGTCCTCAAATTATCCAACCCGTTTCAAACTCATGGTGGCGCGCTATTGTGAAACGCCCATATTATGACAAATAGTCGACGTTTTCACGAAAAGCCACTTTGCCCACCTGGGCGTTAAAACATAGTTTTGAGAAAATCGGCTTTGAAGTTTGTTCCTTTTTAAATTGAATATTTCGCCCATTTTTAGTGGACATGTTGATTAATTTTTCATACCGGTTTCAAGATGAAGACTTTCCCTTACACTACGTAATAATTAATAGTTGATAGAGCTTATGATTGCGGAGTAATTAGCGTTCAAAGAAATTCGCCCCTTCGTGAAAACTTTTTTTCCGGATTTGATCCAAAGCGCCCCCCATACAAACATGCACAAATCCGTCCCTTGTGATGCGCGCGCGCGCTCGCGCTGGAATTCGCCTCTTCGTGAAAACGCAAATTCGCGTTTTTGCTGAAAGTGCCCCCATAGAACAACGTGCATTTTTGACAATTCGCCCCTTCGTGAAAACGTGAAACAGCACTTTTGGTGAAAATAATTCGCCCTTAACTGATTTTCATGATCTAGTTGATTTTATTTGATTTGGCCAAAATAATTTCGCCAAGATGTCCGTTACAATACCCCTAATCGATTTTGGCAAAAAAAAAAATTCGAAAAAATCTTTACTTTTGCCGAATTCGCCCCTTCGTGAAAACGTCGACGAAATGAACAGTTTTAATTGAATTTAATGAAATTTGAATCAAACTTGGCATGCAGCTAAAGGAAGGAACGTGTTATAGACAAACATTGAAGTTATCTGGAATAATTGTTTTCATGACGTCACAATGACGTCATAGTAATCAAAGCAAATTTTATGGGCAAGTTATTTTTTAATATGCCCATCTACATTAGCTATTGCCCAATTAAAGTTCAAGCTAAAGACGTGTTGTAGATCAACACTCATAAAATGACTGTGTGATGATGCTATTGTATGTCACGTGGCATTGTGTCGAGTTGTATCATTCGGTGAACGTTGTCTTCAGATATTCAGATGCATTTGGATTCAAACTTGACTTGAGTATACACTGCAATGTGACACAGATGAAATCCTTAAGTGACATCTTAATGGCAATGTTACATTCGAGTTTTTAGCTAACTTTTCAAAGCTGTACAAAATTCGTACCGCTATTCTTTGTGTTATAGTGTTAATTAAATTCAGCAATATCTTTGAATGTTTATGAAACGTTGTGTACAAATTGTGGTTATATGGATTTGCTTGGCTGCGCTTGGATGGTTTACGGTGTGATTGTATAGAAAACTTTGTGTGAGATTTTCAAGTTTTGAAGGCAGTTATGGTACGTCGATGTATGGCTTCCTGTGTGTGTAACACATCATTCTGAGTTTCCTGAATGACTATAATTAATACGTGTTAGTAAATATTACTTTCCATTGTAAAATATTATTTTATTCTTATTTTCATGTTTGCCTGTCACTTTCTCCCAAACATCTGAAAACAGGTTCTCGACCATCACTGCCTGGATCCGGTAAGTATACAAAAAGATTGAAATTCTGAACGTCGACGTTTGCAAATTAGACCGGTCATTATATGACATGAACGACTTTAAATGGAATTGGTTTAATTGGAATCAAACTCGGTATGGAGCTATATGATGGAACGTGTTATAGACAAACAATGAACTGTTGTCGCGATGCGTCATCGATCATAATTTGGCGAAATCTGAAATTACGGTTTCGAACGACATGATGGTGTCATGTTATGTAACGTGACAGCACATGAAGCCTGTCGGGTATTATCCTAGTGTAGTCCAAAATGCAGTTTCTCTGAACACTCCAGAGATCACAAACTGCCGGGTGCTATGTGGCTCTTCACGTAGAAACAAGACATTGAATGTGTCTTTCTGAAGTCGTATTGTATATATTGTCTTCAGTTTACATCAGCGACATAAGAGCATTATTGCACGCGTGGTCTATATCGACGTTTATGTACCAATTTGTAGAAGACCCATTGGCCTATACGGGTGATTCACAATAGTGCACCACCTCCAGTTTGCAAGGGGTTGGCCAATCACAATTCGTGGAATTAGTTTTGACGACAAACTGCGCATGTGGAAAGATGCACAGTTTGTCCTCAAATTATCCAACCCGTTTCAAACTCATGGTGGCGCGCTATTGTGAAACGCCCATAATTATGACAGATGAAGAGTTTTAATTGAATTTAATATAATTTGAATCACACTTGGCATGCAGCTAAAGGAATGAACGTGTTATAGACAAACATTGAAGTTATCTGAAATAATTGTTTTTATGACGTCACACTGGCGTCATAGTAGTCAAAAACTAATTTTATGGGCAGGTTATTTTTTAACATGCCCATCTACATTAGCAATCGCCCGATTAAGTTCAAGCTAAAGACGTGATGTAGATCAACACTGATACAATTACTTTATGATATTGCTATTGTATGTCACGTGGCATTGTGTCAATTTGTATCATTCGGTGAACGTTGTCTTCAGATATTCTGATGCATTTGGGTTCAAACTTGACTTGAGTATACACATCCATGTGACACAGATGACATCCTTAAGTGACATCATAATGGCAATGTCACATTCGAGTTTTTACCAACTTTCCAAAGCTGTAAAAAAATTCGTACCGCTATTCTTTGTGTTAAAATGATCATTTAATCAGCAAAATATTTGAATGTTTATGAAACGTGTACAAATTGTGGTTATATGGATTTGCTTGGCTGTCACGTGATGGGAACCTGTATCCGGAAGTTCTGAGGAATGTTTACGGTTCAATTGTATACAAAACTTTGTGGGAGATTATTGTGAAGGCTATAATGGTCGATGTATGGATTTCTGTTTCTGTAAACACATTAGTCTGAGTTTACTGAATGACTATATAAGCGTTAGTATATATTACTTTCCATTGTATGGTATTATTTTATTCTTATTTTCATATTTTCCCTTCATTTTCTCCCAAACATCTGAAAACAGGTACTAGTAAACTACCTCCTGGTCTCGGTAAGTATACGCAAAGTTTTAACTTTTCGACGTCGACGTTTGCAAATTAGACATGTAATTATGACATGAACGGCTTCAAATGGAATCGATTTGATTGGATTCAAACTTGGCATGCAGCTATTATGAAGGAACGTGTTATAGACAAACATTGAACTGTTGTCACGATGCTTCATCGATCATAATTTGGCGTAATCTGAAATGACGGTTTCGGTAACTTTAACATGCCCATCTACAATAGCAGTCGCCTAACTTAGTTCAAGCTAAAGACGTGTTGTAGATCAACAATAATAAAATGACTGTATGATCATGCTATTGTATGTCACGTGGCATTGTGTCGATTTGTATCATTCGATCAACGTTGTATTAAGATATTCTGATGCATTTGGGTTCAAACTTGACTTGAGTATACACCGCCATGTGACACAGATGACATCCCTTAGTGACATCATAATGGCAATGTTACATTCGAGTTTTTAGCCAACTTTTCAAAGTTGTACAAAATTCGACGGCTATTCTTTGTGTTATAGTGTTAATTAAATTCAGCAATATCTTTGAATGTTTATGAAACGTTGTGTACAAATTGTGGTTATATGGATTTGCTTGGCTGCGCTTGGATGGTTTACGGTGTGATTGTATAGAAAACTTTGTGTGAGATTATCAAGTTTTGAAGGCAGTTATGGTACGTTGATGTATGGCTTTCTATGTCTGTAACACATCATTCTGAGTTTCCTGAATGACTATAATTAATACGTGTTAGTAAATATTACTTTCCATTGTAAAATATTATTTTATTCTTATTTTCATGTTTGCCTGTCACTTTCTCCCAAACATCTGAAAACAGGTTCTCGACCATCACTGCCTGGATCCGGTAAGTATACAAAAAGATTGAAATTCTGAACGTCGACGTTTGCAAATTAGACCGGTCATTATATGACATGAACGACTTTAAATGGAATTGGTTTAATTGGAATCAAACTCGGTATGGAGCTATATGATGGAACGTGTTATAGACAAACAATGAACTGTTGTCGCGATGCGTCATGGATCATAATTTGGCGAAATCTGAAATAACGGTTTCGAACGACATGATGGTGTCATGTTATGTCACGTGACAGCACATGAAGCCTGTCGGGTATCATCCTAGTGTAGTCCAAAATGCAGTTTCTCTGAACACTCCAGAGATCACAAACTGCCGGGTGCTATGTGGCTCTTCACGTAGAAACAAGACATTGAATGTGTCTTTCTGAAGTCGTATTGTATATATTGTCTTCAGTTTACATCAGCGACATAAGAGCATTATTGCACGCGTGGTCTATATCGACGTTAATGTACCAATTTGTAGAAGACCCATTGGCCTATACGGGTGATTCACAATAGTGCACCACCGTCAGTTTGCAAGGGGTTGGCCAATCACAATTCGTGGAATTAGTTTTGACGACAAACTGCGCATGTGGAAAGATGCACAGTTTGTCCTCAAATTATCCAACCCGTTTCAAACTCATGGTGGCGCGCTATTGTGAAACGCCCATATTATGACAGATGAAGAGTTTTAATTGAATTTAATATAATTTGAATCACACTTGGCATGCAGCTAAAGGAATGAACGTGTTATAGACAAACATTGAAGTTATCTGAAATAATTGTTTTTATGACGTCACACTGGCGTCATAGTAGTCAAAAACTAATTTGATGGGCAGGTTATTTTTTAACATGCCCATCTACATTAGCAATCGCCCGATTAAGTTCAAGCTAAAGACGTGATGTAGATCAACACTGATACAATTACTTTATGATATTGCTATTGTATGTCACGTGGCATTGTGTCAATTTGTATCATTCGGTGAACGTTGTCTTCAGATATTCTGATGCATTTGGGTTCAAACTTGACTTGAGTATACACTGCCATGTGACACAGATGACATCCTTAAGTGACATCATAATGGCAATGTTACATTCGAGTTTTTAGCCAACTTTCCAAAGCTGTAAAAAAATTCGTACCGCTATTCTTTGTGTTAAAATGATCATTTAATCAGCAAAATATTTGAATGCTTATGAAACGTGTACAAATTGTGGTTCTATGAATTCGCTTGGCTGTCACGTGATGGGAACCTGTATCCAGGAAGTTCTGAGGAATGTTTACGGTTCAATTGTATACAAAACTTTGTGGGAGATTATTGTGAAGTCAATTATGGTCGATGTGTGGCTTTCTGTTTCTGTAAACACATTAGTCTGAGTTTACTGAATGACTATACAAACCTTAGTATATATTACTTTCCATTGTATGGTATTATTTTATTCTTATTTTCATATTTTCCTTTCATTTTCTCCCAAACATCTGAAAACAGGTACTAGTAAACTACCTCCTGGTCTCGGTAAGTATACGCAAAGTTTTAACTTTTCGACGTCGACGTTTGCAAATTAGACATGTAATTATGACATGAACGGCTTCAAATGGAATCGATTTGATTGGATTCAAACTTGGCATGCAGCTATTATGATGGAACGTGTTATAGACAAACATTGAACTGTTGTCACGATGCTTCATCGATCATAATTTGGCGTAATCTGAAATGACGGTTTCAGTAACTTTAACATGCCCATCTACAATAGCAGTCGCCTAACTTAGTTCAAGCTAAAGACGTGTTGTAGATCAACAATAATAAAATGACTGTATGATCATGCTATTGTATGTCACGTGGCATTGTGTCGATTTGTATCATTCGATCAACGTTGTATTAAGATATTCTGATGCATTTGGGTTCAAACTTGACTTGAGTATACACCGCCATGTGACACAGATGACATCCCTTAGTGACATCATAATGGCAATGTTACATTCGAGTTTTTAGCCAACTTTTCAAAGTTGTACAAAATTCGACGGCTATTCTTTGTGTTATAGTGTTAATTAAATTCAGCAATATCTTTGAATGTTTATGAAACGTTGTGTACAAATTGTGGTTATATGGATTTGCTTGGCTGCGCTTGGATGGTTTACGGTGTGATTGTATAGAAAACTTTGTGTGAGATTATCAAGTTTTGAAGGCAGTTATGGTACGTCGATGTATGGCTTTCTATGTCTGTAACACATCATTCTGAGTTTCCTGAATGACTATAATTAATACGTGTTAGTAAATATTACTTTCCATTGTAAAATATTATTTTATTCTTATTTTCATGTTTGCCTGTCACTTTCTCCCAAACATCTGAAAACAGGTTCTCGACCATCACTGCCTGGATCCGGTAAGTATACAAAAAGATTGAAATTCTGAACGTCGACGTTTGCAAATTAGACCGGTCATTATATGACATGAACGACTTTAAATGGAATTGGTTTAATTGGAATCAAACTCGGTATGGAGCTATATGATGGAACGTGTTATAGACAAACAATGAACTGTTGTCGCGATGCGTCATGGATCATAATTTGGCGAAATCTGAAATAACGGTTTCGAACGACATGATGGTGTCATGTTATGTCACGTGACAGCACATGAAGCCTGTCGGGTATTATCCTAGTGTAGCCCAAAATGCAGTTTCTCTGAACACTCCAGAGATCACAAACTGCCGGGTGCTATGTGGCTCTTCACGTAGAAACAAGACATTGAATGTGTCTTTCTGAAGTCGTATTGTATATATTGTCTTCAATTTACATCAGCGACATAAGAGCATTATTGCACGCGTGGTCTATATCGACGTTAATGTACCAATTTGTAGAAGACCCATTGGCCTATACGGGTGATTCACAATAGGGCACCACCGTCAGTTTGCAAGGGGTTGGCCAATCACAATTCGTGGAATTAGTTTTGACGACAAACTGCGCATGTGGAAAGATGCACAGTTTGTCCTCAAATTATCCAACCCGTTTCAAACTCATGGTGGCGCGCTATTGTGAAACGCCCATATTATGACAGATGAAGAGTTTTAATTGAATTTAATATAATTTGAATCACACTTGGCATGCAGCTAAAGGAATGAACGTGTTATAGACAAACATTGAAGTTATCTGAAATAATTGTTTTTATGACGTCACAATGGCGTCATAGTAGTCAAAAACTAATTTTATGGGCAGGTTATTTTTTAACATGCCCATCTACATTAGCAATCGCCCGATTAAGTTCAAGCTAAAGACGTGATGTAGATCAACACTGATAGAATATTACTTTATGATATTGCTATTGTGTGTCACGTGGCATTGTGTCGATTTGTATTATTCGGTGAACGTTGTCTTCAGATATTCTGATGCATTTGGGTTCAAACTTGACTTGAGTATACACTGCCATGTGACACAGATGACATCCTTAAGTGACATCATAATGGCAATGTTACATTCGAGTTTTTACCAACTTTCCAAAGCTGTAAAAAAATTCGTACCGCTATTCTTTGTGTTAAAATGATCATTTAATCAGCAAAATATTTGAATGCTTATGAAACGTGTACAAATTGTGGTTCTATGAATTTGCTTGGCTGTCACGTGATGGGAACCTGTATCCAGGAAGTTCTGAGGAATGTTTACGGTTCAATTGTATACAAAACTTTGTGGGAGATTATTGTGAAGTCAATTATGGTCGATGTGTGGCTTTCTGTTTCTGTACACACATTGGTCTGAGTTTACTGAATGACTATTTAAGCGTTAGTATATATTACTTTCCATTGTATGGTATTATTTTATTCTTCTTTTCATATTTTCCTTTCATTTTCTCCCCAACATCTGAAAACAGGTACTAGTAAACTACCTCCTGGTCTCGGTAAGTATACGCAAAGTTTGAACTTTTCGACGTCGACGTTTGCAAATTAGACATGTAATTATGACATGAACGGCTTCAAATGGAATCGATTTGATTGGATTCAAACTTGGCATGCAGCTATTATGATGGAACGTGTTATAGACAAACATTGAACTGTTGTCACGATGCGTCATCGATCATAATTTGGCGTAATCTGAAATGACGGTTTCAGTAACATTAACATGCCCATCTACAATAGCAGTCGCCTAACTTAGTTCAAGCTAAAGACGTGTTGTAGATCAACAATAATAAAATGACTGTATGATCATGCTATTGTATGTCACGTGGCACTGTGTCGATTTGTATCATTCGATCAACGTTGTATTCAGATATTCTGATGCATTTGGATTCAAACTTGACTTGAGTATACACCGCCATGTGACACAGATGACATCCCTTTATAGTGACATCATAATGGCAATGTTACATTCGAGTTTTTAGCCAACTTTTCAAAGCTGTACAAAATTCGTACCGCTATTCTGTGTGTTATAGTGTTAATTAAATTCAGCAATATCTTTGAATGTTTATGAAACGTTGTGTACAAATTGTGGTTATATGGATTTGCTTGGCTGCGCTTGGATGGTTTACGGTGTGTTTGTATAGAAAACTTTGTGTGAGATTATCAAGTTTTGAAGGCAGTTATGGTACGTCGATGTATGGCTTTCTGTGTCTGTAACACATCATTCTGAGTTTCCTGAATGACTATAATTAATACGTGTTAGTAAATATTACTTTCCATTGTAAAATATTATTTTATTCTTATTTTCATGTTTGCCTGTCACTTTCTCCCAAACATTTGAAAACAGGCTCTCGACCATCACTGCCTGGATCCGGTAAGTATACAAAAAGATTGAAATTCTGAACGTCGACGTTTGCAAATTAGACCGGTCATTATATGACATGAACGACTTTAAATAGAATTGGTTTAATTGGAATCAAACTCGGTATGGAGCTATATGATGGAACGTGTTATAGACAAACAATGAACTGTTGTCGCGATGCGTCATCGATCATAATTTGGCGAAATCTGAAATAACGGTTTCGAACGACATGATGGTGTCATGTTATGTAACGTGACAGCACATGAAGCCTGTCGGGTATTATCCTAGTGCAGTCCAAAATGCAGTTTCTCTGAACACTCCAGAGATCACAAACTGCCGGGTGCTATGTGGCTCTTCACGTAGAAACAAGACATTGAATGTGTCTTTCTGAAGTCGTATTGTATATATTGTCTTCAGTTTACATCAGCGACATAAGAGCATTATTGCACGCGTGGTCTATATCGACGTTAATGTACCAATTTGTAGAAGACCCATTGGCCTATACGGGTGATTCACAATAGTGCACCACCGTCAGTTTGCAAGGGGTTGGCCAATCACAATTCGTGGAATTAGTTTTGACGACAAACTGCGCATGTGGAAAGATGCACAATTTGTCCTCAAATTATCCAACCCGTTTCAAACTCATGGTGGCGCGCTATTGTGAAACGCCCATATTATGACAGATGAAGAGTTTCAATTGAATTTAATATAATTTGAATCACACTTGGCATGCAGCTAAAGGAATGAACGTGTTATAGACAAACATTGAAGTTATCTGAAATAATTGTTTTTATGACGTCACACTGGCGTCATAGTAGTCAAAAACTAATTTTATGGGCAGGTTATTTTTTAACATGCCCATCTACATTAGCAATCGCCCGATTAAGTTCAAGCTAAAGACGTGATGTAGATCAACACTGATAGAATATTACTTTATGATATTGCTATTGTATGTCACGTGGCATTGTGTCGATTTGTATTATTCGGTGAACGTTGTCTTCAGATATTCTGATGCATTTGGGTTCAAACTTGACTTGAGTATACACTGCCATGTGACACAGATGACATCCTTAAGTGACATCATAATGGCAATGTTACATTCGAGTTTTTACCATCTTTGCAAAGCTGTAAAAAAATTCGTACCGCTATTCTTTGTGTTAAAATGATCATTTAATCAGCAAAATATTTGAATGCTTATGAAACGTGTACAAATTGTGGTTCTATGAATTTGCTTGGCTGTCACGTGATGGGAACCTGTATCCAGGAAGTTGTGAGGAATGTTTACGGTTCAATTGTATACAAAACTTTGTGGGAGATTATTGTGAAGTCAATTATGGTCGATGTGTGGCTTTCTGTTTCTGTAAACACATTGGTCTGAGTTTACTGAATGACTATTTAAGCGTTAGTATATATTACTTTCCATTGTATGGTATTATTTTATTCTTCTTTCCATATTTTCCTTTCATTTTCTCCCCAACATCTGAAAACAGGTACTAGTAAACTACCTCCTGGTCTCGGTAAGTATACGCAAAGTTTTAACTTTTCGACGTCGACGTTTGCAAATTAGACATGTAATTATGACATGAACGGCTTCAAATGGAATCGATTTGATTGGATTCAAACTTGGCATGCAGCTATTATGATGGAACGTGTTATAGACAAACATTGAACTGTTGTCACGATGCTTCATCGATCATAATTTGGCGTAATCTGAAATGACGGTTTCAGTAACATTAACATGCCCATCTACAATAGCAGTCGCCTAACTTAGTTCAAGCTAAAGACGTGTTGTAGATCAACAATAATAAAATGACTGTATGATCATGCTATTGTATGTCACTTGGCATTGTGTCGATTTGTATCATTCGATCAACGTTGTATTCAGATATTCTGATGCATTTGGGTTCAAACTTGACTTGAGTATACACCGCCATGTGACACAGATGACATCCCTTAGTGACATCATAATGGCAATGTTACATTCGAGTTTTTAGCCAACTTTTCAAAGCTGTACAAAATTCGTACCGCTATTCTTTGTGTTATAGTGTTAATTAAATTCAGCAATATCTTTGAATGTTTATAAAACGTTGTGTACAAATTGTGGTTATATGGATTTGCTTGGCTGCGCTTGGATGGTTTACGGTGTGATTGTATAGAAAACTTTGTGTGAGATTATCAAGTTTTGAAGGCAGTTATGGTACGTCGATGTATGGCTTTCTGTGTCTGTAACACATCATTCTGAGTTTCCTGAATGACTATAATTAATACGTGTTAGTAAATATTACTTTCCATTGTAAAATATTATTTTATTCTTATTTTCATGTTTGCCTGTCACTTTCTCCCAAACATCTGAAAACAGGTTCTCGACCATCACTGCCTGGATCCGGTAAGTATACAAAAAGATTGAAATTCTGAACGTCGACGTCGCCAGAGATCACAAACTGCCGGGTGCTATGTGGCTCTTCACGTAGAAACAAGACATTGAATGTGTCTTTCTGAAGTCGTATTGTATATATTGTCTTCAGTTTACATCAGCGACATAAGAGCATAATTGCACGCGTGGTCTATATCGACGTTAATGTACCAATTTGTAGAAGACCCATTGGCCTATACGGGTGATTCACAATAGTGCACCACCGTCAGTTTGCAAGGGGTTGGCCAATCACAATTCGTGGAATTAGTTTTGACGACAAACTGCGCATGTGGAAAGATGCACAGTTTGTCCTCAAATTATCCAACCCGTTTCAAACTCATGGTGGCGCGCTATTGTGAAACGCCCATATTATGACAGATGAAGAGTTTTAATTGAATTTAATATAATTTGAATCACACTTGGCATGCAGCTAAAGGAATGAACGTGTTATAGACAAACATTGAAGTTATCTGAAATAATTGTTTTTATGACGTCACAATGGCGTCAAAGTAGTCAAAAACTAATTTTATGGGCAGGTTATTTTTTAACATGCCCATCTACATTAGCAATCGCCCGATTAAGTTCAAGCTAAAGACGTGATGTAGATCAACACTGATAGAATATTACTTTATGATATTGCTATTGTATGTCACGTGGCATTGTGTCGATTTGTATCATTCGGTGAACGTTGTCTTCAGATATTCTGATGCATTTGGGTTCAAACTTGACTTGAGTATACACTGCCATGTGACACAGATGACATCCTTAAGTGACATCATAATGGCAATGTTACATTCGAGTTTTTACCATCTTTGCAAAGCTGTAAAAAAAATCGTACCGCTATTCTTTGTGTTAAAATGATCATTTAATCAGCAAAATATTTGAATGCTTATGAAACGTGTACAAATTGTGGTTCTATGAATTTGCTTGGCTGTCACGTGATGGGAACCTGTATCCAGGAAGTTGTGAGGAATGTTTACGGTTCAATTGTATACAAAACTTTGTGGGAGATTATTGTGAAGTCAATTATGGTCGATGTGTGGCTTTCTGTTTCTGTAAACACATTGGTCTGAGTTTACTGAATGACTATTTAAGCGTTAGTATATATTACTTTCCATTGTATGGTATTATTTTATTCTTCTTTCCATATTTTCCTTTCATTTTCTCCCCAACATCTGAAAACAGGTACTAGTAAACTACCTCCTGGTCTCGGTAAGTATACGCAAAGTTTTAACTTTTCGACGTCGACGTTTGCAAATTAGACATGTAATTATGACATGAACGGCTTCAAATGGAATCGATTTGATTGGATTCAAACTTGGCATGCAGCTATTATGATGGAACGTGTTATAGACAGACATTGAACTGTTGTCACGATGCGTCATCGATCATAATTTGGCGTAATCTGAAATGACGGTTTCAGTAACATTAACATGCCCATCTACAATAGCAGTCGCCTAACTTAGTTCAAGCTAAAGACGTGTTGTAGATCAACAATAATAAAATGACTGTATGAACATGCTATTGTATGTCACGTGGCATTGTGTCGATTTGTATCATTCGATCAACGTTGTATTCAGATATTCTGATGCATTTGGGTTCAAACTTGACTTGAGTATACACCGCCATGTGACACAGATGACATCCCTTAGTGACATCATAATGGCAATGTTACATTCGAGTTTTTAGCCAACTTTTCAAAGCTGTACAAAATTCGTACCGCTATTCTTTGTGTTATAGTGTTAATTAAATTCAGCAATATCTTTGAATGTTTATGAAACGTTGTGTACAAATTGTGGTTATATGGATTTGCTTGGCTGCGCTTGGATGGTTTACGGTGTGATTGTATAGAAAACTTTGTGTGAGATTATCAAGTTTTGAAGGCAGTTATGGTACGTCGATGTATGGCTTTCTGTGTCTGTAACACATCATTCTGAGTTTCCTGAATGACTATAATTAATACGTGTTAGTAAATATTACTTTCCATTGTAAAATATTATTTTATTCTTATTTTCATGTTTGCCTGTCACTTTCTCCCAAACATCTGAAAACAGGCTCTCGACCATCACTGCCTGGATCCGGTAAGTATACAAAAAGATTGAAATTCTGAACGTCGACGTCGCCAGAGATCACAAACTGCCGGGTGCTATGTGGCTCTTCACGTAGAAACAAGACATTGAATGTGTCTTTCTGAAGTCGTATTGTATATATTGTCTTCAGTTTACATCAGCGACATAAGAGCATAATTGCACGCGTGGTCTATATCGACGTTAATGTACCAATTTGTAGAAGACCCATTGGCCTATACGGGTGATTCACAATAGTGCACCACCGTCAGTTTGCAAGGGGTTGGCCAATCACAATTCGTGGAATTAGTTTTGACGACAAACTGCGCATGTGGAAAGATGCACAGTTTGTCCTCAAATTATCCAACCCGTTTCAAACTCATGGTGGCGCGCTATTGTGAAACGCCCAATTATGACAGATGAAGAGTTTTAATTGAATTTAATATAATTTGAATCACACTTGGCATGCAGCTAAAGGAATGAACGTGTTATAGACAAACATTGAAGTTATCTGAAATAATTGTTTTTATGACGTCACAATGGCGTCAAAGTAGTCAAAAACTAATTTTATGGGCAGGTTATTTTTTAACATGCCCATCTACATTAGCAATCGCCCGATTAAGTTCAAGCTAAAGACGTGATGTAGATCAACACTGATACAATTACTTTATGATATTGCTATTGTAATGTCACGTGGCATTGTGTCGATTTGTATCATTCGGTGAACGTTGTCTTCAGATATTCTGATGCATTTGGGTTCAAACTTGACTTGAGTATACACTGCCATGTGACACAGATGACATCCTTAAGTGACATCATAATGGCAATGTTACATTCGAGTTTTTAGCCAACTTTCCAAAGCTGTAAAAAAATTCGTACCGCTATTCTTTGTGTTATAATGATCATTTAATCAGCAAAATATTTGAATGCTTATGAAACGTGTACAAATTGTGGTTCTATGAATTTGCTTGGCTGTCACGTGTTGGGAACCTGTATCCAGGAAGTTCTGAGGAATGTTTACGGTTCAATTGTATACAAAACTTTGTGGGAGATTATTGTGAAGTCAATTATGGTCGATGTGTGGCTTTCTGTTTCTGTAATCACATTAGTCTGAGTTTACTGAATGACATTATAAGCCTTAGTATATATTACTTTCCATTGTATGGTATTCTTTTATTCTTATTTTCATATTTTCCTTCCATTTTCTCCCAAACATCTGAAAACAGGTACTAGTAAACTACCTCCTGGTCTCGGTAAGTATACGCAAAGTTTGAACTTTTCGACGTCGACGTTTGCAAATTAGACATGTAATTATGACATGAACGGCTTCAAATGGAATCGATTTGATTGGATTCAAACTTGGCATGCAGCTATTATGATGGAACGTGTTATAGACAAACATTGAACTGTTGTCACGATGCGTCATCGATCATAATTTGGCGTAATCTGAAATGACGGTTTCAGTAACATTAACATGCCCATCTACAATAGCAGTCGCCTAACTTAGTTCAAGCTAAAGACGTGTTGTAGATCAACAATAATAAAATGACTGTATGATCATGCTATTGTATGTCACGTGGCATTGTGTCGATTTGTATCATTCGATCAACGTTGTATTCAGATATTCTGATGCATTTGGGTTCAAACTTGACTTGAGTATACACTGCCATGTGACACAGATGACATCCTTAAGTGACATCATAATGGCAATGTTACATTCGAGTTTCTCCGTGTCAATAATACAGTAATCAAAGAACACGGAAAGAGATTTCCAGCTTCGCGTGTGTTGAAACCTATATACGGGACAGAAGTCAACCATGTCGTTATAAATGATTTATAATACTTATACTTCTCTATAACAGACCCATGTCTGAAAATTCCTTGCATGAATGAGGGAACCTGTATCCAGGATGATCAGTCTCAGGATGGTTTCCGGTGCGAATGTGTTGACAACTTTGTGGGAGATTATTGTGAAGGTAATTATGGTCGATGTAAGGTTTTCTGTTCATGTACCACATCAGTCTCAGTTTAATGCATAACCGTCTACCTCTTAGTATACAGTATTATATCAACTTGTAATGACGTGTATTCTTCTATTCTGATTTCATATTTACCTGTCACTTTCTCCCAAACATCTGGAAATGGGCTCTGGTTCAGCACCCGCAGTAGTCCAACCAATCGGTAAATATACACAAGTTTGAATTCCTATAATGCAACGAAACCAGTAAACAGAACTAGAGTTTTATCTGCAAAACACGAGTGAAAATTACTTAGGGTTGTTATGTCATCTTCACAAATATATAGTATTTCATTAATTCTTATAGAACAGAGATATGTCATATCAGACACGAGAACTAACCAAAAGTAACTTATATGCTCTTGCAGTTAAACGTTGAAGAAAATATACCACAACGAATTGGCATGAATTATTGTAATTATTCGGATAATCTGCATGATAAATGAGCAAAGCCTGGCAATATAAGACAATACAACATTGCTAAATGAAGCCTATCTGTACGTTCCCCCTGACCACGAACTGACCCCCACCTAACAAGAAAATGTATCTATATTTTGAGATCTGGCCGTTTGAAGTTCGCGACTTTTTAAAACCGGCTTATTTCAAATAAAATTTAAATGTTACGAACTGTTTTGCTTCCCTCTCAAAAATATGTTAATTCATTGTACTGGTTGACGTATCTTAAGTTGTTTCCGGGTATTAATTAACTAGTAAGTAATTAAGCCTAAAACATGCCTGTCAGTTTGCGGAAATGAATTATTATGTAAAATTCATCAATTCGGCTCCACGAAGTGACACGCGCGCGCGCATAAAAGCATAGGCGCACTGTTCGTATGATATAATCGGTTTCACAAACTGACACTGGGGTGCGTATCAGTTTGTGAAACCGATTTTTAGTATACGCACACAATGAGTGTCCATACTGTTTACTATGGGAAAATGACTTGCGTGTCATTTCGTGAAACCGAATATCGGTGAAAACTCGAAAAAGTGACGCTAATAATTAGTCTAATTAGTTAAGTTTTGGTAAAATTCAAGCTTTGTAAATTGGTACATAGGCAGATATACACTCAAATAGTCCAAATCGATAATAAAATGAAAAAAAAAATGTACACATTTGATGCAGAGGATGTCAATTCATGGGGTCGGCGACGTTGAGTGTACTCCCAAATGCAGTTTCTCTGAACACTCTAAGAGAGTTTGGAATCAAACTTGGCATGCAACTAGATGAAGGGACGAGTGATAGACAAACTGTAAAGTGTTATAGTAATACGTCGATGACGCATCAATGATTCATTCCTCAATCATTGCAAACAATGTATAGGTCTTCAAAATATATAAACTTTTTTATGACAGACCCATGTCAGCCCAATCCTTGCATGAATGAGGGAACCTGTATCCAGGATGATCAGTCTCAGGATGGTTTCCGGTGCGAATGTGTTGACAACTTTGTGGGAGATTATTGTGAAGGTAATTATGGTCGATGTAAGGTTTTCTGTTCATGTACCGCATCAGTCTCAGTTTAATGCATAACCGTCTACCTCTTAGTATACAGTATTATATCAACTTGTGATGACGTGTATTCTTCTATTCCGATTTCATATTTACCTGTCACTTTCTCCCAAACATCTGGAAATGGGCTCTGGTTCAGCACCCGCAGTAGTCCAACCAATCGGTAAATATACACAAGTTTGAATTCCTATAATGCAACGAAACCAGTAAACAGAACTAGAGTTTTATCTGCAAAACACGAGTGAAAATTACTTAGGGTTGTTATGTCATCTTCACAAATATATAGTATTTCATTAATTCTTATAGAACAGAGATATGTCATATCAGACACGAGAACTAACCATAAGTAACTTATATGCTCTTGCAGTTAAACGTTGAAGAAAATATACCACAACCAATTGGCATAAATTATTTTTATTATTTGGATAATCTGCATGATAAATGAGCAAAGCCTGGCAAAATTAGACAACACGACATTGCTAATTGAAGCATGTCTGCATGGTATCATTCCGGTGTACTCCCAAATGCAGTTTCTCTGAACACTCTAAGAGAGTTTGGAATCAAACTTGGCATGCAACTAGATGAAGGGACGAGTGATAGACAAACTGTAAAGTGTTATAGTAATACGTCGATGACGCATCAATGATTCATTCCTCAATCATTGCAAACAATGTAAAGGTCTTCAAAATATATAAACTTTTTTATGACAGACCCATGTCAGCCCAATCCTTGCATGAATGAGGGAACCTGTATCCAGGATGATCAGTCTCAGGATGGTTTCCGGTGCGAATGTGTTGACAACTTTGTGGGAGATGATTGTGAAGGTAATTATGGTCGATGTAAGGTTTTCTGTTCATGTACCACATCAGTCTCAGTTTAATGCATAACCGTCTACCTCTTAGTATACAGTATTATATCAACTTGTAATGACGTGTATTCTTCTATTCTGATTTCATATTTACCTGTCACTTTCTCCCAAACATCTGGAAATGGGCTCTGGTTCAGCACCCGCAGTAGTCCAACCAATCGGTAAATATACACAAGTTTGAATTCCTATAATGCAACGAAACCAGTAAACAGAACTAGAGTTTTATCTGCAAAACACGAGTGAAAATTACTTAGTGTTGTTATGTCATCTTCACAAATATATAGTATTTCATTAATTCTTATAGAACAGAGATATGTCATATCAGACACGAGAACTAACCAAAAGTAACTTATATGCTCTTGCAGTTAAACGTTGAAGAAAATATACCGCAACGAATTGGCATGAATTATTGTAATTATTCGGATAATCTGCATGATAAATGAGCAAAGCCTGGCAATAAATGACAATACAACATTGCTAATTGAAGCCTGTCTGTACGTTCCCCCTCACCACGAACTGACCCCCACCTAACAAGAAAATGTATCTATATTTTGAGATCTGGCCGTTTGAAGTTCGCGACTTTTTAAAACCGGCTTATTTCAAATAAAATTTAAATGTTACGAACTGTTTTCCCTCTCAAAACTATGTTAATTCATTGTACTGGTTGACGTATCTTAAGTTGTTTACGGGTATTAATTAACTAGTAAGTAATTAAGCCTAAAACATGCGTGTCAGTTTGTGGAAATGAATTATTATGTAAAATTCTTCAATTCGGCTCCACGAAGTGACACGCGCGCGCATAAAAGCATAGGCGCACTGTTCGTATGATATAATCGGTTTCACAAACTGACACTGAGGTGCGTATCAGTTTGTGAAACCGATTTTTAGCAGACGCACACAATGAGTGTCCATACTGTTTACTATGGGAAAATGACTTGCTTGTCATTTCGTGAAACCGAATATCGGTGAAAACTCGAAAAAGTGACGCTAATAATTAGTCTAATTAGTTAAGTTTTGGTAAAATTAAAGCTTTGTAAATTGGTACATAGGCAGATATACACTCAAATAGTCCAAATCGATAATAAAATGAAAAAAAAAATGTACACATTTGATGCAGAGGATGTCAATTCATGGGGTCGGCGACGTTGAGTGTACTCCCAAATGCAGTTTCTCTGAACACTCTAAGAGAGTTTGGAATCAAACTTGGCATGCAACTAGATGAAGGGACGAGTGATAGACAAACTGTAAAGTGTTATAGTAATACGTCGATGACGCATGAATGATTCATTCCTCAATCATTGCAAACAATGTATAGGTCTTCAAAATATATAAACTTTTTTATGACAGACCCATGTCAGCCCAATCCTTGCATGAATGAGGGAACCTGTATCCAGGATGATCAGTCTCAGGATGGTTTCCGGTGCGAATGTGTTGACAACTTTGTGGGAGATTATTGTGAAGGTAATTATGGTCGATGTAAGGTTTTCTGTTCATGTACCGCATCAGTCTCAGTTTAATGCATAACCGTCTACCTCTTAGTATACAGTATTATATCAACTTGTAATGACGTGTATTCTTCTATTCCGATTTCATATTTACCTGTCACTTTCTCCCAAACATCTGGAAATGGGCTCTGGTTCAGCACCCGCAGTAGTCCAACCAATCGGTAAATATACACAAGTTTGAATTCCTATAATGCAACGAAACCAGTAAACAGAACTAGAGTTTTATCTGCAAAACACGAGTGAAAATTACTTAGGGTTGTTATGTCATCTTCACAAATATATAGTATTTCATTAATTCTTATAGAACAGAGATATGTCATATCAGACACGAGAACTAACCAAAGTAACTTATATGCTCTTGCAGTTAAACGTTGAAGAAAATATACCACAACCAATTGGCATAAATTATTGTAATTATTTGGATAATCTGCATGATAAATGAGCAAAGCCTGGCAAAATTAGACAACACAACATTGCTAATTGAAGCCTGTCTGCATGGTATCATTCCAGTGTACTCCCAAATGCAGTTTCTACTGAACACTCTAAGAGAGTTTGGAATCAAACTTGGCATGCAACTAGATGAAGGGACGAGTGATAGACAAACTGTAAAGTGTTATAGTAATACGTCGATGACGCATCTATGATTCATTCCTCAATCATTGCAAACAATGTTTAGGTCTTCAAAATATATAAACTTTTTTTATGACAGACCCATGTCAGCCCAATCCTTGCATGAATGAGGGAACCTGTATCCAGGATGATCAGTCTCAGGATGGTTTCCGGTGCGAATGTGTTGACAACTTTGTGGGAGATTATTGTGAAGGTAATTATGGTCGATGTAAGGTTTTCTGTTCATGTACCACATCAGTCTCAGTTTAATGCATAACCGTCTACCTCTTAGTATACAGTATTATATCAACTTGTAATGAAGTTTATTCTTCTATTCTGATTTCATATTTACCTGTCACTTTCTCCCAAACATCTGGAAATGGGCTCTGGTTCAGCACCCGCAGTAGTCCAACCAATCGGTAAATATACACAAGTTTGAATTCCTATATAATGCAACGAAACCAGTAAACAGAACTAGAGTTTTATCTGCAAAACACGAGTGAAAATTACTTAGGGTTGTTATGTCATCTTCACAAATATATAGTATTTTAATTTTTCATTAATTCTTATAGAACAGAGATATGTCATATCAGACACGAGAACTAACCAAAAGTAACTTATATGCTCTTGCAGTTAAACGTTGAAGAAAATATACCACAACGAATTGGCATGAATTATTGTAATTATTCGGATAATCTGCATGATAAATGAGCAAAGCCTGGCAATATAAGACAATACAACATTGCTAAATGAAGCCTATCTGTACGTTCCCCCTGACCACGAACTGACCCCCACCTAACAAGAAAATGTATCTATATTTTGAGATCTGGCCGTTTGAAGTTCGCGACTTTTTAAAACCGGCTTATTTCAAATAAAATTTAAATGTTACGAACTGTTTTGCTTCCCTCTCAAAAATATGTTAATTCATTGTACTGGTTGACGTATCTTAAGTTGTTTCCGGGTATTAATTAACTAGTAAGTAATTAAGCCTAAAACATGCGTGTCAGTTTGCGGAAATGAATTATTATGTAAAATTCATCAATTCGGCTCCACGAAGTGACACGCGCGCGCGCATAAAAGCATAGGCGCACTGTTCGTATGATATAATCGGTTTCACAAACTGACACTGGGGTGCGTATCAGTTTGTGAAACCGATTTTTAGTATACGCACACAATGAGTGTCCATACTGTTTACTATGGGAAAATGACTTGCGTGTCATTTCGTGAAACCGAATATCGGTGAAAACTCGAAAAAGTGACGCTAATAATTAGTCTAATTAGTTAAGTTTTGGTAAAATTAAAGCTCTGTAAATTGGTACATAGGCAGATATACACTCAAATAGTCCAAATCGATAATAAAATGAAAAAAAAAATGTACACATTTGATGCAGAGGATGTCAATTCATGGGGTCGGCGACGTTGAGTGTACTCCCAAATGCAGTTTCTCTGAACACTCTAAGAGAGTTTGGAATCAAACTTGGCATGCAACTAGATGAAGGGACGAGTGATAGACAAACTGTAAAGTGTTATAGTAATACGTCGATGACGCATGAATGATTCATTCCTCAATCATTGCAAACAATGTATAGGTCTTCAAAATATATAAACTTTTTTATGACAGACCCATGTCAGCCCAATCCTTGCATGAATGAGGGAACCTGTATCCAGGATGATCAGTCTCAGGATGGTTTCCGGTGCGAATGTGTTGACAACTTTGTGGGAGATTATTGTGAAGGTAATTATGGTCCATGTAAGGTTTTCTGTTCATGTACCGCATCAGTCTCAGTTTAATGCATAACCGTCTACCTCTTAGTATACAGTATTATATCAACTTGTAATGACGTGTATTCTTCTATTCCGATTTCATATTTACCTGTCACTTTCTCCCAAACATCTGGAAATGGGCTCTGGTTCAGCACCCGCAGTAGTCCAACCAATCGGTAAATATACACAAGTTTGAATTCCTATAATGCAACGAAACCAGTAAACAGAACTAGAGTTTTATCTGCAAAACACGGGTGAAAATTACTTAGGGTTGTTATGTCATCTTCACAAATATATAGTATTTCATTAATTCTTATAGAACAGAGATATGTCATATCAGACACGAGAACTAACCATAAGTAACTTATATGCTCTTGCAGTTAAACGTTGAAGAAAATATACCACAACCAATTGGCATAAATTATTTTTATTATTTGGATAATCTGCATGATAAATGAGCAAAGCCTGGCAAAATTAGACAACACGACATTGCTAATTGAAGCATGTCTGCATGGTATCATTCCGGTGTACTCCCAAATGCAGTTTCTCTGAACACTCTAAGAGAGTTTGGAATCAAACTTGGCATGCAACTAGATGAAGGGACGAGTGATAGACAAACTGTAAAGTGTTATAGTAATACGTCGATGACGCATCAATGATTCATTCCTCAATCATTGCAAACAATGTAAAGGTCTTCAAAATATATAAACTTTTTTATGACAGACCCATGTCAGCCCAATCCTTGCATGAATGAGGGAACCTGTATCCAGGATGATCAGTCTCAGGATGGTTTCCGGTGCGAATGTGTTGACAACTTTGTGGGAGATTATTGTGAAGGTAATTATGGTCGATGTAATGTTTTCTGTTCATGTACCACATCAGTCTCAGTTTAATGCATAACCGTCTACCTCTTAGTGTACAGTATTATATTAACTTGTAATGACGTGTATTCTTCTATTCCGATTTCTTATTTTCCTGTCACTTTCTCCCAAACATCTGGAAATGGGCTCTGGTTCAGCACCCGCAGTAGTCCAACCAATCGGTAAATATACACAAGTTTGAATTCCTATAATGCAACGAAACCAGTAAACAGAACTAGAGTTTTATCTGCAAAACACGAGTGAAAATTACTTAGTGTTGTTATGTCATCTTCACAAATATATAGTATTTCATTAATTCTTATAGAACAGAGATATGTCATATCAGACACGAGAACTAACCAAAAGTAACTTATATGCTCTTGCAGTTAAACGTTGAAGAAAATATACCGCAACGAATTGGCATGAATTATTGTAATTATTCGGATAATCTGCATGATAAATGAGCAAAGCCTGGCAATAAATGACAATACAACATTGCTAATTGAAGCCTGTCTGTACGTTCCCCCTCACCACGAGCTGACCCCCACCTAACAAGAAAATGTATCTATATTTTGAGATCTGGCCGTTTGAAGTTCGCGACTTTTTAAAACCGGCTTATTTCAAATAAAATTTAAATGTTACGAACTGTTTTCCCTCTCAAAACTATGTTAATTCATTGTACTGGTTGACGTATCTTAAGTTGTTTACGGGTATTAATTAACTAGTAAGTAATTAAGCCTAAAACATGCGTGTCAGTTTGTGGAAATGAATTATTATGTAAAATTCATCAATTCGGCTCCACGAAGTGACACGCGCGCGCGCATAAAAGCATAGGCGCACTGTTCGTATGATATAATCGGTTTCACAAACTGACACTGAGGTGCGTATCAGTTTGTGAAACCGATTTTTAGCAGACGCACACAATGAGTGTCCATACTGTTTACTATGGGAAAATGACTTGCTTGTCATTTCGTGAAACCGAATATCAGTGAAAACTCGAAAAAGTGACGCTAATAATTAGTCTAATTAGTTAA
This sequence comes from Astropecten irregularis, assembly GCA_963971285.1. Taxonomy (NCBI): domain Eukaryota; kingdom Metazoa; phylum Echinodermata; class Asteroidea; order Paxillosida; family Astropectinidae; genus Astropecten; species Astropecten irregularis. The sequence goes on along the minus strand of OZ020252.1, from coordinate 10,785,635 downwards.
GTTTTGGTAAAATTAAAGCTTTGTAAATTGGTACATAGGCAGATATACACTCAAATAGTCCAAATCGATAATAAAATGAAAAAAAATGTACACATTTGATGCAGAGGATGTCAATTCATGGGGTCGGCGACGTTGAGTGTACTCCCAAATGCAGTTTCTCTGAACACTCTAAGAGAGTTTGGAATCAAACTTGGCATGCAACTAGATGAAGGGACGAGTGATAGACAAACTGTAAAGTGTTATAGTAATACGTCGATGACGCATGAATGATTCATTCCTCAATCATTGCAAACAATGTATAGGTCTTCAAAATATATAAACTTTTTTTTATAACAGACCCATGTCAGCCCAATCCTTGCATGAATGAGGGAACCTGTATCCAGGATGATCAGTCTCAGGATGGTTTCCGGTGCGAATGTGTTGACAACTTTGTGGGAGATTATTGTGAAGGTAATTATGGTCGATGTAAGGTTTTCTGTTCATGTACCGCATCAGTCTCAGTTTAATGCATAACCGTCTACCTCTTAGTATACAGTATTATATCAACTTGTAATGACGTGTATTCTTCTATTCTGATTTCATATTTACCTGTCACTTTCTCCCAAACATCTGGAAATGGGCTCTGGTTCAGCACCCGCAGTAGTCCAACCAATCGGTAAATATACACAAGTTTGAATTCCTATAATGCAACGAAACCAGTAAACAGAACTAGAGTTTTATCTGCAAAACACGGGTGAAAATTACTTAGGGTTGTTATGTCATCTTCACAAATATATAGTATTTCATTAATTCTTATAGAACAGAGATATGTCATATCAGACACGAGAACTAACCATAATTAACTTATATGCTCTTGCAGTTAAACGTTGAAGAAAATATACCACAACCAATTGGCATAAATTATTTTTATTATTTGGATAATCTGCATGATAAATGAGCAAAGCCTGGCAAAATTAGACAACACGACATTGCTAATTGAAGCATGTCTGCATGGTATCATTCCGGTGTACTCCCAAATGCAGTTTCTCTGAACACTCTAAGAGAGTTTGGAATCAAACTTGGCATGCAACTAGATGAAGGGACGAGTGATAGACAAACTGTAAAGTGTTATAGTAATACGTCGATGACGCATCAATGATTCATTCCTCAATCATTGCAAACAATGTAAAGGTCTTCAAAATATATAAACTTTTTTATGACAGACCCATGTCAGCCCAATCCTTGCATGAATGAGGGAACCTGTATCCAGGATGATCAGTCTCAGGATGGTTTCCGGTGCGAATGTGTTGACAACTTTGTGGGAGATTATTGTGAAGGTAATTATGGTCGATGTAATGTTTTCTGTTCATGTACCACATCAGTCTCAGTTTAATGCATAACCGTCTACCTCTTAGTATACAGTATTATATCAACTTGTAATGACGTGTATTCTTCTATTCCGATTTCATATTTACCTGTCACTTTCTCCCAAACATCTGGAAATGGGCTCTGGTTCAGCACCCGCAGTAGTCCAACCAATCGGTAAATATACACAAGTTTGAATTCCTATAATGCAACGAAACCAGTAAACAGAACTAGAGTTTTATCTGCAAAACACGAGTGAAAATTACTTAGGGTTGTTATGTCATCTTCACAAATATATAGCATTTCATTAATTCTTATAGAACAGAGATATGTCATATCAGACACGAGAACTAACCAAAAGTAACTTATATGCTCTTGCAGTTAAACGTTGAAGAAAATATACCGCAACGAATTGGCATGAATTATTGTAATTATTCGGATAATCTGCATGATAAATGAGCAAAGCCTGGCAATAAATGACAATACAACATTGCTAATTGAAGCCTGTCTGTACGTTCCCCCTCACCACGAACTGACCCCCACCTAACAAGAAAATGTATCTATATTTTGAGATCTGGCCGTTTGAAGTTCGCGACTTTTTAAAACCGGCTTATTTCAAATAAAATTTAAATGTTACGAACTGTTTTCCCTCTCAAAACTATGTTAATTCATTGTACTGGTTGACGTATCTTAAGTTGTTTACGGGTATTAATTAACTAGTAAGTAATTAAGCCTAAAACATGCGTGTCAGTTTTTGGAAATGAATTATTATGTAAAATTCTTCAATTCGGCTCCACGAAGTGACACGCGCGCGCGCATAAAAGCATAGGCGCACTGTTCGTATGATATAATCGGTTTCACAAACTGACACTGAGGTGCGTATCAGTTTGTGAAACCGATTTTTAGCAGACGCACACAATGAGTGTCCATACTGTTTACTATGGGAAAATGACTTGCTTGTCATTTCGTGAAACCGAATATCGGTGAAAACTCGAAAAAGTGACGCTAATAATTAGTCTAATTAGTTAAGTTTTGGTAAAATTAAAGCTTTGTAAATTGGTACATAGGCAGATATACACTCAAATAGTCCAAATCGATAATAAAATGAAAAAAAATGTACACATTTGATGCAGAGGATGTCAATTCATGGGGTCGGCGACGTTGAGTGTACTCCCAAATGCAGTTTCTCTGAACACTCTAAGAGAGTTTGGAATCAAACTTGGCATGCAACTAGATGAAGGGACGAGTGATAGACAAACTGTAAAGTGTTATAGTAATACGTCGATGACGCATGAATGATTCATTCCTCAATCATTGCAAACAATGTATAGGTCTTCAAAATATATAAACTTTTTTTTATAACAGACCCATGTCAGCCCAATCCTTGCATGAATGAGGGAACCTGTATCCAGGATGATCAGTCTCAGGATGGTTTCCGGTGCGAATGTGTTGACAACTTTGTGGGAGATTATTGTGAAGGTAATTATGGTCGATGTAAGGTTTTCTGTTCATGTACCACATCAGTCTCAGTTTAATGCATAACCGTCTACCTCTTAGTATACAGTATTATATCAACTTGAAATGACGTGTCTTAATGACGTGAGTTTGCAACGCGTTGGCCAATTTGTTGACAAAGTGCGCATCTTTCCACATGCACAGTTTGTCGACTAAATTAATTCCGCGCATTGTGATTGGTCAATGCATTGCAAACTCAATCTTGCACACTATTGTGAATCGCCCGTATATTGCTATACTGTAATAATTTGTATAATCTGCATTTTAAATTAGCAAAGCACGACAAAATAAGTTAACACAACATTTCTAATGTAAGCCTGTCTGGTATCAATCTAGTTTATCGCCTAATTGCAGTTTCTCTGAACACTTCAGATGTCACAAACTGCTCAAAGGTAGTGTAACACTTACATTTGGCTAGGTATGTTGAGTAGACCTACATTTGGTGTTACTTATTACTGAAGATAAGAGTACACGTATAGGTAGATAGAATAAAGTATACACTCCGAACACGAAGATAGGGTCAATGGGAATCTTTATTTATTACCCAGACTAGCTTTGTGCAGGAGGCAACTGGTGTTGGTCTTAGGTCGATGGAGACGACCAGGTAGAACCAAGTAGCAGTAGAGTAGAAATGTGGTAGAAGAGAATATACACTCCGAACACGAAGATATGGTCAATGGGAATCTTTATTTATTACCCAGACTAGCTTTGTGCAGGAGGTTATAGGTTATTACCTATAAAGGACTTGTTTGTGAGACTTGATGAATATTCTATAGCATACAAATTAATATTTATAAAAGAAGGGATATGTTTGGACGATTCAATATGTGGGCTGGGGCAATGCAAATTAATGTTATGAGTGGTTTTCCAAATAGGGTGACATAATAGTCTTGGCCCCACTTTCTTGGAATGGTGACAAAGGCCTTGATGGGGCCAAAACACATTCCTAAGAAAAGGAGTCACTACCGGACTTCCTACTACTGGACCATTCATGAAGGTCATGCATACAAAGTTACCAAACAGCATTGTCTCATGGGGTGGACAATTGGGGGTTCTGTTCACTGAAAGGTGACCATAGAAAATTACATTAAATATAAGGATTAATAAATGGATTAATAAATACAGGTAAAATCCTGGCTTACAGTAGTATCATGCTTTGGCAAGAAACCAAAAGAGAAATGTTCACAGATTTCTTATAATTTACAGGGATGAAGATGGTGGTGGTAGAAACATACCGTTACACTTTTTCCGCCTGAAATGGTGTATTTATCCAGAAATTAGTAAAACAACGACTGAAAATATTGTTGATCTTTTAAAAGATAAAAATAAAAGAGAAAAGACTTAAGGAATAGTATGGTTGTTTTTCACTGTTTTCTCAAAAAGTGGGCACCGTATGTGACTGCAGTTTTCACATGACTGTTACTGTATCCGTCTTGATATTTTTGCCCATGAATCTGTATTTCTTTGTGATAAAAACCAAAGTAAGATATTACCTTTAATGAATGAGTTTTGTCGGTGCGCGACTCTTCGCATAGAAACCAGACGTAAAAATCTTTAGGGTTTTCACGTAACTACAAAACCGTCACTGTATCAAATGTTACTGTTGATCTAATTAAACAGTGGCTTTTTACTATTTACTTAATAATGAGGTTTCAGTCAGTGCTGATAAGTATTAAATACTCACCTTGCAAATAGAACCACCACTAGTGCTCAATCATTGATCATTTGATTTATTTATTAACCACTATAGCTATTTTTATAATACAATTTATTTCAAATGTGAAGTCTGGTAATGACACAGAATGGAGTTGATTCATCTCGTACAAATTTGAATACATTTGTTGTCTTTGTTTTACCAGGGCCAGTCACTTTGACGACTTTTGACATCAACAAAAATGAGTATCCTGGTGGCATCCGGCCACTTGGACCAAGCGGTTTGAGTAAAATATGCATGACTGCAAACTCCGATGCCGCGTTGTTTTTGAGCCTTTTTAAGACCAGAACCCAAGACTTCTCCCTGCCCGGACAGTACGGAATTAGTAAGTCACTCAAATATTGACAATGTTTGATTTGATTACGTTTTTATGTATTAATCGTTTCTAAATGTTTCGATTTGATGATAGATATTTATTGAAGGGAAAAGGAAAGCACTGGGGCAATGTGGGGAAAAATGGGAAATGGGAAATGGGAAAAGTGGAAGGAAGTAGAGCGGAATGAGTAAGTAGTGGGACCTCGCACTTGGATTACAACAGAATTGTACTGGAAAGATAGTGACATTGACTTCGATGCGGCTTCAATTATTGGTTGAGCTGTTTTGCTCGCCCTAGTTGATACGGTATCAAATCACTGAATGGACAGATAACCGCCAACTTGTGCATTCATTTTACAGATAATGATAGCTTATAGATGAGCATCTAACTTTTATATTTCTACTCAGCATTGACAAAGGATTCCTCGCGTGTAACTAAGGGGGCAAAACCTTTTGGGGAAGAAAAGCAGCTGCCTGATGAGCTGTTTGATGGATTACAAGAATTTTGCATAGAGTTGAAAGACAACATAATTTCCATATCGCCGCCGGAAGGTAAACCATGGTGGGAGCTTCCAACTGATTTCCCCCAGGTGAAAGTAGGATTTAGTTCCAGTAAGACAGCTAACTGGATCATCCGTCCAGTAAATACAGGTGAGGAAATGATCAGTATAAGCAAAACATTCAGAGAAACATATTTCACGGCTATTAATGCGTGTCGTCACGTGTCTGCCTGCTGGGCGTGTCATTTATGCACATCGACGAAGTTCTTTCCGGGGGATGGCGGTGGGCCTTGGGTTCATGGTTGCATTTAATACACGGGTTTACACTTCGAAAAGTGCGCATGCGTGATAGTGCATCGTTTTGAAGTCGCGATCAAAACCGCCGAAGTGTAAATCCGTGTATTGTCTTCGACAATGGACGGGTTTACATTTCGAAAAGTGCGCATGCGTGGAAGTGCCTCGCTTTGAAGTTGCGATCAAAATCTAAGATGGCAGCCAAGGTGTAAACCCGTGTATTATACACGAAGGAGACAAATTGGCGAAAACCAGTTCGCCAACAGTAAGAATACTTTCTCAAGAGCGTATCCATAAATGTTTATAGTTGTTACAGTAATTGAATTCGCCAAAATTACTTACTAAAACTACGAACTCGTCTTATCATGTTAATTCATTTTCATTTTAGAAAGTCATCTTCGTAATGTGAACTTTAAGGCCACGTCGACTTCCGGTTTTTTTAGCAAGTCCTCTTGGCGTGATAATATTGTTAGTAGGATATGCGGACTTCGTAGCTTCACTTCAGTCATCCGGCCTGATATACTGTATTAACGTGATGAGTGAACTAATTGACTTGGCTAGATACATTATGTGGTTATCATCATAAGTGCAATGGCACGCAAGGAGGTCCGTAGAAACCAATACGGCCACTATAACCTCTGTCTTCAGTGTAGTTCTTGAAAAGAAATATTGACATAAGCATAAAACATGCCCCTCATTTGGTCTTCGTCAAGCGCCTTTCTACCTTCAAAACCGTAACTTGTGTGAACGGCATACGATATTCCTGTCCATGATCTAAGACCCCACCAGCTCTGTTGGCCCACAAATGTAACCCCCCCCCAAAAAAAAAAAAAAAAATGGGGGTAGGGTTCGAGCAAAGTTATAAAATTATTATTGAGCCCACTGACGAAAATCCCATCAGGAAACTGCACAGAATACTGCTTGAACTGTTCCCCTTTTGGACCAACAGTCACGAAGATGAGGATAAACACGAGTTGAATCAGAAGAAACATTGTAATTTGTTTCATAAAAAAAATAATCTCCCTTGTGTTTCAAGGTGTACAATTTAATAGTCCTGTGTGAAATGTAAACACCCGGCTTAAGGAATATGATACCATTAAACAGCTTAATTAAAGGTGAACGAAAACGAAAAAACGAAAACTAAGATTATTTCCCAAGGACGCAAGAACAAGCCCAATAAAAAGGTGCATGTAGCCTCTTGACGTGGAACAAATGGTCCACTGCTTCTTTTTTCAACCGATAAAGATTTAGTACAGGATTGGTAACATATCCAAACAGAAATATTAACAGATTTATGCATAACCATGTATGAAGATGGCGCTGATAGAAATATACCGATACAATATTTCTGCCCGAAAAGGTGTTTTCTCCAGAAATTTGTCAAGCAAAAATTGAAAATAGTTTTGATTTCGTTGTAAGATCAAAACCATTCTTCATGTTTTAGAAGAAATGTTGAGTCGCGCTTTCGGTATTTTCCTGTGACTCCGACATCCGATTGAGCTCAAATTTTCACAGGTTCGTTATTACATGTAAGTGCTGGATCGGAAAAAGTATGGGTGCTGTTCTCTGACTTTTAACAATCATGTACAGTATATTTCTTGACGTGAAAGTAATTAATGCTCCCTTGTCTTTTATCAACAGTAGATCCCATTTAAATTGCCACTTCATTCTAGAGTTAAAAAGATTTTAGAATGTAAGAAAGTAAAAAAGTTGAATGTTTCCTTTCACCAGGACCCAATAACGGATCCAAAGGGAAAGCTATGTTTAGTATATTTCTTAACGTGCAAGAAAATAATGCTCCCTTTTCTTTTATCAACAGTAGATCCCATTTCATTTCTTGACGTTGAAGGAATGCTCCCCTGTCGCTTATGAACAGTAGATCACATTTCAATTGCCACTTCATTCTAGATTGAAAAAAGGTTAGAATGTTAGAAAGCTAAAATGCTTAATTTTTCTTTTCAACAGGACCCAAGAACGGCTCCAAAGGGAAAGGTACGTACAGTATATTTCTTGACATTGAAGAAATGCTCCCCTGTCGCTTATGAACAGTAGATCACATTTCAATTGCCACTTCATTCTAGATTGAAAAAAAGGTTAGAATGTTATAAAGTTACAATGACTTTTTTCTTTTCAACAGGACCCAAGAACGGCTCCAAAGGGAAAGGTACGTACAGTATATTTCTTGACGTTAAAGAAAAGCTCCCCTGTCGCTTATGAACAGTAGATCACATTTCAATTGCCACTTCATTCTAGATTGAAAAAAAGGTTAGAATGTTAGAAAGCTAAAATGCTTAATTTTTCTTTTCAACAGGACCCAAGAACGGCTCCAAAGGGAAAGGTACGTACAGTATATTTCTTGACATTGAAGAAATGCTCCCCTGTCGCTTATGAACAGTAGATCACATTTCAATTGCCACTTCATTCTAGATTGAAAAAAAGGTTAGAATGTTAGAAATCTAAAATGCTTAATTTTTCTTTTCAACAGGACCCAAGAACGGCTCCAAAGGGAAAGGTACGTACAGTATATTTCTTGACTTGAAGAAAATAATGCTCCCTTGTCTTTTATCAACAGTAGATCCCATTTCAATTGTCCCTTCATTATAGAGCTAAAAAAGGTTAGAAAGTTATAAAGATACAATGACTTTTTTCTTTTCAACAGGACCCAAGAACGGCTCCAAAGGGAAAGGTACGTACAGTATATTTCTTGACGTTAAAGAAATGCTCCCCTGTCGCTTATGAACAGTAGATCACATTTCAATTGCCACTTCATTCTAGATTGAAAAAAAGGTTAGAATGTTAGAAAGCTAAAATGCTTAATTTTTTTTATTTCAACAGGACCCAAGAACGGCTCCAAAGGGAAAGGTACGTACAGTATATTTCTTGACATTGAAGAAATGCTCCCCTGTCGCTTATGAACAGTAGATCACATTTCAATTGCCACTTCATTCTAGATTGAAAAAAAGGTTAGAATGTTAGAAAGCTAAAATGCTTAATTTTTCTTTTCAACAGGACCCAAGAACGGCTCCAAAGGGAAAGGTACGTACAGTTTATTTCTTGACTTGAAGAAAATAATGCTCCCTTGTCTTTTATCAACAGTAGATCCCATTTCAATTGTCCCTTCATTATAGAGCTAAAAAAGGTTAGAAAGTTATAAAGTTACAATGACTTTTTTCTTTTCAACAGGACCCAAGAACGGCTCCAAAGGGAAAGGTACGTACAGTATATTTCTTGACGTTAAAGAAATGCTCCCCTGTCGCTTATGAACAGTAGATCACATTTCAATTGCCACTTCATTCTAGATTGAAAAAAAGGTTAGAATGTTAGAAAGCTAAAATGCTTAATTTTTCTTTTCAACAGGACCCAAGAACGGCTCCAAAGGGAAAGGTACGTACAGTATATTTCTTGACATTGAAGAAATGCTCCCCTGTCGCTTATGAACAGTAGATCACATTTCAATTGCCACTTCATTCTAGATTGAAAAAAAGGTTAGAATGTTAGAAAGCTAAAATGCTTAATTTTTCTTTTCAACAGGACCCAAGAACGGCTCCAAAGGGAAAGGTACGTACAGTATATTTCTTGACGTTAAAGAAATGCTCCCCTGTCGCTTATGAACAGTAGATCACATTTCAATTGCCACTTCATTCTAGATTGAAAAAAAGGTTAGAATGTTAGAAAGCTAAAATGCTTAATTTTTCTTTTCAACAGGACCCAAGAACGGCTCCAAAGGGAAAGGTACGTACAGTATATTTCTTGACATTGAAGAAATGCTCCCCTGTCGCTTATGAACAGTAGATCACATTTCAATTGCCACTTCATTCTAGATTGAAAAAAAGGTTAGAATGTTAGAAAGCTAAAATGCTTAATTTTTCTTTTCAACAGGACCCAAGAACGGCTCCAAAGGGAAAGGTACGTACAGTATATTTCTTGACTTGAAGAAAATAATGCTCCCTTGTCTTTTATCAACAGTAGATCCCATTTCAATTGTCCCTTCATTATAGAGCTAAAAAAGGTTAGAAAGTTATAAAGTTACAATGACTTTTTTCTTTTCAACAGGACCCAAGAACGGCTCCAAAGGGAAAGGTACGTACAGTATATTTCTTGACGTTAAAGAAATGCTCCCCTGTCGCTTATGAACAGTAGATCACATTTCAATTGCCACTTCATTCTAGATTGAAAAAAAGGTTAGAATGTTAGAAAGCTAAAATGCTTAATTTTTCTTTTCAACAGGACCCAAGAACGGCTCCAAAGGGAAAGGTACGTACAGTATATTTCTTGACTTGAAGAAAATAATGCTCCCTTGTCTTTTATCAACAGTAGATCCCATTTTAATTGCAACTTCATTCTAGAGTTAAAAATGGTTACAAAGTAAGAAAGTTAAAATGCTTCATTTTTCCTTTCACCAGGACCCAAGAACGGCTCCAAATGGAAAGGTACGTACAGTATATTTCTTGACGTGAAAGAAATTAATGCTCCCTTGTCTTTTATCAACAGTAGATCCCATTTTAATTGCCACTTCATTCTAGAGTTCAAAAGATTTTAGAATGTAAGAAAGTAAAAAAGTTGAATGTTTCCTTACACCAGGACCCAATAACGGATCCAAAGGGAAAGCTATGTTTAGTATATTTCTTAACGTGCAAGAAAATAATGCTCCCTTTTCTTTTATCAACAGCAGATCCCATTTCATTACAGAGTAAAAAAATGAGAAAGTTACAATAATTTGTTTCCTTTTAACAGGACCCAAAAAAAGCCCCGAAGGGAAAGGTTCGTACAGTATATTTCTTGACGTTGAAGAAATGCTCCCCTGTCGCTTATGAACAGTAGATCACATTTCAATTGCCACTTGATTCTAGATTGAAAAAAAGGTTAGAATGTTAGAAAGCTAAAATGCTTAATTTTTCTTTTCAACAGGACCCAAGAACGGCTCCAAAGGGATAGGTACGTACAGTATATTTCTTGACATTGAAGAAATGCTCCCCTGTCGCTTATGAACAGTAGATCACATTTCAATTGCCACTTCATTCTAGATTGAAAAAAAGGTTAGAATGTTAGAAAGCTAAAATGCTTAATTTTTCTTTTCAACAGGACCCAAGAACGGCTCCAAAGGGAAAGGTACGTACAGTTTATTTCTTAACTTGAAGAAAATAATGCTCCCTTGTCTTTTATCAACAGTAGATCCCATTTCAATTGTTCCTTCATTATAGAGCTAAAAAAGGTTAGAAAGTTATAAAGTTACAATGACTTTTTTCTTTTCAACAGGACCCAAGAACGGCTCCAAAGGGAAAGGTACGTACAGTATATTTCTTGACGTTAAAGAAATGCTCCCCTGTCGCTTATGAACAGTAGATCACATTTCAATTGCCACTTCATTCTAGATTGAAAAAAAGGTTAGAATGTTAGAAAGCTAAAATGCTTAATTTTTCTTTTCAACAGGACCCAAGAACGGCTCCAAAGGGAAAGGTACGTACAGTATATTTCTTGACATTGAAGAAATGCTCCCCTGTCGCTTATGAACAGTAGATCACATTTCAATTGCCACTTCATTCTAGATTGAAAAAAAGGTTAGAATGTTAGAAAGCAAAAATGCTTAATTTTTCTTTTCAACAGGACCCAAGAACGGCTCCAAAGGGAAAGGTACGTACAGTATATTTCTTGACTTGAAGAAAATAATGCTCCCTTGTCTTTTATCAACAGTAGATCCCATTTCAATTGTCCCTTCATTATAGAGCTAAAAAAGGTTAGAAAGTTATAAAGTTACAATGACTTTTTTCTTTTCAACAGGACCCAAGAACGGCTCCAAAGGGAAAGGTACGTACAGTATATTTCTTGACGTTAAAGAAATGCTCCCCTGTCGCTTATGAACAGTAGATCACATTTCAATTGCCACTTCATTCTAGATTGAAAAAAAGGTTAGAATGTTAGAAAGCTAAAATGCTTAATTTTTCTTTTCAACAGGACCCAAGAACGGCTCCAAAGGGAAAGGTACGTACAGTATATTTCTTGACATTGAAGAAATGCTCCCCTGTCGCTTATGAACAGTAGATCACATTTCAATTGCCACTTCATTCTAGATTGAAACAAAGGTTAGAATGTTAGAAAGCTAAAATGCTTAATTTTTCTTTTCAACAGGACCCAAGAACGGCTCCAAAGGGAAAGGTACGTACAGTATATTTCTTGACTTGAAGAAAATAATGCTCCCTTGTCTTTTATCAACAGTAGATCCCATTTTAATTTTAACTTCATTCTAGAGTTAAAAATGGTTACAAAGTAAGAAAGTTAAAATGCTTCATTTTTCCTTCCACAAGGACCCAAGAACGGCTCCAAATGGAAAGGTACGTACAGTATATTTCTTGACGTGAAAGAAATTAATGCTCCCTTGTCTTTTATCAACAGTAGATCCCATTTTAATTGCCACTTCATTCTAGAGTTCAAAAGATTTTAGAATGTAAGAAAGTAAAAAAGTTGAATGTTTCCTTACACCAGGACCCAATAATGGATCCAAAGGGAAACCTATGTTTAGTATATTTCTTAACGTGCAAGAAAATAATGCTCCCTTTTCTTTTATCAACAGCAGATCCCATTTCATTACAGAGTAAAAAAATGAGAAAGTTACAATAATTTGTTTCCTTTTAACAGGACCCAAGAAAAGCCCCGAAGGGAAAGGTTCGTACAGTATATTTCTTGACGTTGAAGGAATGCTCCCCTGTCGCTTATGAACAGTAGATCACATTTCAATTGCCACTTCATTCTAGATTGAAAAAAAGGTTAGAATGTTAGAAAGCTGAAATGCTTAATTTTTCTTTTCAACAGGACCCAAGAACGGCTCCAAAGGGAAAGGTACGTATAGTATATTTCTTGACATTGAAGAAATGCTCCCCTGTCGCTTATGAACAGTAGATCACATTTCAATTGCCACTTCATTCTGGATTGAAAAAAAAAGTTAGAATGTTAGAAAGCTAAAATGCTTAATTTTTCTTTTCAACAGGACCCAAGAACGGCTCCAAAGGGAAAGGTACGTACAGTATATTTCTTGACATTGAAGAAATGCTCCCCTGTCGCTTATGAACAGTAGATCACATTTCAATTGCCACTTCATTCTAGATTGAAAAAAAGGTTAGAATGTTAGAAAGCTAAAATGCTTAATTTTTCTTTTCAACAGGACCCAAGAACGGCTCCAAAGGGAAAGGTACGTACAGTATATTTCTTGACATTGAAGAAATACTCCCCTGTCGCTTATGAACAGTAGATCACATTTCAATTGCCACTTCATTCTAGATTGAAAAAAAGGTTAGAATGTTAGAAAGCTAAAATGCTTAATTTTTTTTTTTTCAACAGGACCCAAGAACGGCTCTAAAGGGAAAGGTACGTACAGTATATTTCTTGACTTGAAGAAAATAATGCTCCCTTGTCTTTTATCAACAGTAGGTCCTATTTCAATTGTCCCTTCATTATAGAGCTAAAAAAGGTTAGAAAGTTAGAAAGTGACAATGACTTTTTCTTTTCAACAGGACCCAAGAACGGCTCCAAAGGGAAAGGTACGTACAGTATATTTTCTTGACGTTGAAGAAAATAAGAAATTCTGTCACAATGCATGTTTTGACAGAATTCTTTATACTTGGTAAAGCGCATATCTTTACTTCATGAATATTAATGAGTTTTATTTGCATATCACATATCTGTAGCACCCCATGGTTTAAACCAGTATATCTAACAAGTTACACTGTCCTGTGCTACAATCTTGCTGTATTTGGTAGCTCTCAGTATGGTTGACGATTGTTTTGCTTTTTTGATCAACTTCATTTTAGATTGCACAAAAGGTAAGAAAGTAGAAAGTTTATAAAATGATGTATTTTGTTTTCGTTTCACCAGGACTCGAGCCAAAATCCAAAGGGAAAGGTACGTATAGTATATTTCTTGACGTTGAAGAAAATGTTTCCTTGTCTCTTATCAAAGTAGATCCCATTTCAACCACGTGCTGGCTCAAGTGGGATTCGAACCAACGACCTCCTGCTCACAGTAAGCAGGAGGTCGTGGGTACTGGGTATACAGTGCTCAGCCAAGTCGTTGAAGGGAAAGCCTAGTTTGTATATTATGTTAAAAAGTAAGAAATAAAGAAATTTAAGTTAAGATGATTTTTTTTTTCGTTTCACCAGGACCCATACAGGGATAGACTCGTAGATATTTAACAAACAACTTAGAAAACAGCAAACAAATTTAAGTCGTGACCATATTTAACATTGAAAAATGCTTCATTATGCATCCTTATCAACATAAGTTCTCATTTCGGTTTAACACCTTCATTCACGAGTTCACATCATAATTGTGATGATTTGTTTTGTTTTCTCTATTCACCAGGAGGCAAGAAAGTCAAGAAACCCAAGAAACCCAAGAAACAGGGAGGTACGTTAAGTCTAGTTCCTGACGTTGAAAATAATTGTACTCCCTTGCCTAATTTATCAATATGTAAAACCAATTTCAACCGTTCTTAAAGGGATTGGACAGAATTGGTAAGACAAAATACACTTCAAGATCACAGATTCACATAAACCTTACACAGTATAATGGTGATGATAGGAGAAATAGAAATAATGGTGATGATAGGAGAAAACATCCCATGAAATGTTTTTGTCTGAAATGCCATATTCGTTGAGAAATAAATGAAACTATTTTCCGATTGGAATAAATCGCTTCGAAGCGTTTTATTCATTCGTTGAAATGTGTAAACGGGTTTTCACTATTTTCTCATGACCCAGATGGCTGATTGACCTCAAACTTCCACAGGTTTGTCAGTTAAGGTATATGATGGATTACAAAATGGCATTTCACTGTCAGCAACGGTTTTGTGGCAAAAACCAGTTCTCTACCATCCCTTTAACGTTGACATGTTGCTGCATTGCATCCTTATCAACAGTAAAAGCAACAATTCAAACGTATTTGTTTTCATAAAATACCTTTTTTCTCTTTGGTCAGGTCCGAAAACCGTGAATAAATGTTCTTCCAATGACCTTAAATCTGATAGTGTCATTTCTAACTTAATCAGCTACACTTCTTCTGATTCTGCAACTTCCTCATTCCGTTTGCTGCTTTCTGCTATGTTTTCTGACCTATCAATCAACTCGATATACAACTATAAACCAAGATTTTCCCCCTTCTCGTTTATTCCAATAGGAGGAAGTACTAAGTCATCGTCCAGAAAGGGTAAGTGCAGAAATTTTGTCTACTCATTTTTGTGCTCCGTAGATAAGCACGGATGATCAGTAAAAGTAATCATGTCGCCATACATTGTGTACTGTTCACATTATTATCGCGCATGTCCGTTTTTCTTTTATGCTTAATCAGGCACAGTTTTTCAAAACATACCGAGTGTTGATTGGAAAATCCCCTACTTAACATTGGCTTTTCCAGATGCTTAATTTTCTAGAATTACCAAAAGAAAATGAATTCAATGTGCCAAGAAATCAAATGAATTGTTAAAGATGAAATCAACTTTTAACGGGGTCTATTGCACACGGGGATAGGCTCGTAAATATTTTACAAAAAAGGTAGAAAACGGCAAACAATTTTTAGTCGTGACCATATTTAACATCGATAAAATGCTTCATTATTCACCCTTATCAACATAACTTCAAATTTCGGTTTAACACCTGATTGACGAGTTCACATCATAATTGTGATGATTTGTTTTGTTTTCTCTATTCACCAGGAGGCAAGAAAGTCAAGAAACCCAAGAAACCCAAGAAACAGGGAGGTACGTTAAGTCTAGTTCCTGACGTTGAAAATAATTGTACTCCCTTGCCTAATTTATCAATATGTAAAACCAATTTCAACCGTTCTTAAAGGGATTGGACAGAATTGGTAAGACAAAATACACTTCAAGATCACAGATTCACATAAACCTTACACAGTATAATGGTGATGATAGGAGAAATAGAAATAATGGTGATGATAGGAGAAAACATCCCATGAAATGTTTTTGTCTGAAATGCTATATTCGTTGAGAAATAAATGAAACTATTTTCCGATTGGAATAAATCGCTTCGAAGCGTTTTATTCATTCGTTGAAATGTGTAAACGGGTTTTCACTATTTTCTCATGACCCAGATGGCTGATTGACCTCAAACTTCCACAGGTTTGTCAGTTAAGGTATATGATGGATTACAAAATGGCATTTCACTGTCAGCAACGGTTTTGTGGCAAAAACCAGTTCTCTACCATCCCTTTAACGTTGACATGTTGCTGCATTGCATCCTTATCAACAGTAAAAGCAACAATTCAAACGTATTTGTTTTCATAAAATACCTTTTTTCTCTTTGGTCAGGTCCGAAAACCGTGAATAAATGTTCTTCCAATGACCTTAAATCTGATAGTGTCATTTCTAACTTAATCAGCTACACTTCTTCTGATTCTGCAACTTCCTCATTCCGTTTGCTGCTTTCTGCTATGTTTTCTGACCTATCAATCAACTCGATATACAACTATAAACCAAGATTTTCCCCCTTCTCGTTTATTCCAATAGGAGGAAGTACTAAGTCATCGTCCAGAAAGGGTAAGTGCAGAAATTTTGTCTACTCATTTTTGTGCTCCGTAGATAAGCACGGATGATCAGTAAAAGTAATCATGTCGCCATACATTGTGTACTTTTCACATTATTATCGCGCATGTCCGTTTTTCTTTTATGCTTAATCAGGCACAGTTTTTCAAAACGTACCGAGTGTTGATTGGAAAATCCCCTACTTAACATTGGCTTTTCCAGGTGCTTAATTTTCTAGAATTACCAAAAGAAAATGAATTCAATGTGCCAAGAAATCAAATGAATTGTTAAAGATGAAATCAACTTTTAACGGGGTCTATGCACACGGGGATAGGCTCGTAAATATTTTACAAAAAAGGTAGAAAACGGCAAACAATTTTTAGTCGTGACCATATTTAACATCGATAAAATGCTTCATTATTCACCCTTATCAACATAACTTCAAATTTCGGTTTAACACCTGATTGACGAGTTCACATCATAATTGTGATGATTTGTTTTGTTTTCTCTATTCACCAGGAGGCAAGAAAGTCAAGAAACCCAAGAAACCCAAGAAACAGGGAGGTACGTTAAGTCTAGTTCCTGACGTTGAAAATAATTGTACTCCCTTGCCTAATTTATCAATATGTAAAACCAATTTCAACCGTTCTTAAAGGGATTGGACAGAATTGGTAAGACAAAATACACTTCAAGATCACAGATTCACATAAACCTTACACAGTATAATGGTGATGATAGGAGAAATATAAATAATGGTGATGATAGGAGAAAACATCCCATGAAATGTTTTTGTCTGAAATGCCATATTCGTTGAGAAATAAATGAAACTATTTTCCGATTGGAATAAATCGCTTCGAAGCGTTTTATTCATTCGTTGAAATGTGTAAACGGGTTTTCACTATTTTCTCATGACCCAGATGGCTGATTGACCTCAAACTTCCACAGGTTTGTCAGTTAAGGTATATGATGGATTACAAAATGGCATTTCACTGTCAGCAACGGTTTTGTGGCAAAAACCAGTTCTCTACCATCCCTTTAACGTTGACATGTTGCTGCATTGCATCCTTATCAACAGTAAAAGCAACAATTCAAACGTATTTGTTTTCATAAAATACCCTTTTTCTCTTTGGTCAGGTCCGAAAACCGTGAATAAATGTTCTTCCAATGACCTTAAATCTGATAGTGTCATTTCTAACTTAATCAGCTACACTTCTTCTGATTCTGCAACTTCCTCATTCCGTTTGCTGCTTTCTGCTATGTTTTCTGACCTATCAATCAACTCGATATACAACTATAAACCAAGATTTTCCCCCTTCTCGTTTATTCCAATAGGAGGAAGTACTAAGTCATCGTCCAGAAAGGGTAAGTGCAGAAATTTTGTCTACTCATTTTTGTGCTCCGTAGATAAGCACGGATGATCAGTAAAAGTAATCATGTCGCCATACATTGTGTGCTTTTGACATTATTATCGCGCATGTCCGTTTTTCTTTTATGCTTAATCAGGCACAGTTTTCAAAACGTACCGAGTGTTGATTGGAAAATCCCCTACTTAACATTGGCTTTTCCAGATGCTTAATTTTCTAGAATTACCAAAAGAAAATGAATTCAATGTGCCAAGAAATCAAATGAATTGTTAAAGATGAAATCAACTTTTAACGGGGTCTATGCACACGGGGTTAGGCTCGTAAATATTTTACAAAAAAGGTAGAAAACGGCAAACAATTTTTAGTCGTGACCATATTTAACATCGATAAAATGCTTCATTATTCACCCTTATCAACATAACTTCAAATTTCGGTTTAACACCTTCATTGACGAGTTCACATCATAATTGTGATGATTTGTTTTGTTTTCTCTATTCACCAGGAGGCAAGAAAGTCAAGAAACCCAAGAAACCCAAGAAACAGGAAGGTACGTTAAGTCTAGTTCCTGACGTTGAAAATAATTGTACTCCCTTGCCTAATTTATCAATATGTAAAACCAATTTCAACCGTTCTTAAAGGGATTGGACAGAATTGGTAAGACAAAATACACTTCAAGATCACAGATTCACATAAACCTTACACAGTATAATGGTGATGATAGGAGAAATAGAAATAATGGTGATGATAGGAGAAAACATCCCATGAAATGTTTTTGTCTGAAATGCCATATTCGTTGAGAAATAAATGAAACTATTTTCCGATTGGAATAAATCGCTTCGAAGCGTTTTATTCATTCGTTGAAATGTGTAAACGGGTTTTCACTATTTTCTCATGACCCAGATGACTGATTGACCTCAAACTTCCACAGGTTTGTCAGTTAAGGTATATGATGGATTACAAAATGGCATTTCACTGTCAGCAACGGTTTTGTGGCAAAAACCAGTTCTCTACCATCCCTTTAACGTTGACATGTTGCTGCATTGCATCCTTATCAACAGTAAAAGCAACAATTCAAACGTATTTGTTTTCATAAAATACATTTTTTCTCTTTGGTCAGGTCCGAAAACCGTGAATAAATGTTCTTCCAATGACCTTAAATCTGATAGTGTCATTTCTAACTTAATCAGCTACACTTCTTCTGATTCTGCAACTTCCTCATTCCGTTTGCTGCTTTCTGCTATGTTTTCTGACCTATCAATCAACTCGATATACAACTATAAACCAAGATTTTCCCCCTTCTTGTTTATTCCAATAGGAGGAAGTACTAAGTCATCGTCCAGAAAGGGTAAGTGCAGAAATTTTGTCTACTCATTTTTGTGCTCCGTAGATAAGCACGGATGATCAGTAAAAGTAATCATGTCGCCATACATTGTGTACTTTTCACATTATTATCGCGCATGTCTGTTTTTCTTTTATGCTTAATCAGGCACAGTTTTTCATAACGTACCGAGTGTTGATTGGAAAATCCCCTACTTAACATTGGCTTTTCCAGATGCTTAATTTTCTAGAATTACCAAAAGAAAATGAATTCAATGTGCCAAGAAATCAAATGAATTGTTAAAGATGAAATCAACTTTTAACGGGGTCTATGCACACGGGGATAGGCTCGTAAATATTTTACAAAAAAGGTAGAAAACGGCAAACAATTTTTAGTCGTGACCATATTTAACATCGATAAAATGCTTCATTATTCACCCTTATCAACATAACTTCAAATTTCGGTTTAACACCTTCATTGACGAGTTCACATCATAATTGTGATGATTTGTTTTGTTTTCTCTATTCACCAGGAGGCAAGAAAGTCAAGAAACCCAAGAAACCCAAGAAACAGGGAGGTACGTTAAGTCTAGTTCCTGACGTTGAAAATAATTGTACTCCCTTGCCTAATTTATCAATATGTAAAACCAATTTCAACCGTTCTTAAAGGGATTGGACAGAATTGGTAAGACAAAATACACTTCAAGATCACAGATTCACATAAACCTTACACAGTATAATGGTGATGATAGGAGAAATAGAAATAATGGTGATGATATAGGAGAAAACATCCCATGAAATGTTTTTGTCTGAAATGCCATATTCGTTGAGAAATAAATGAAACTATTTTCCGATTGGAATAAATCGCTTCGAAGCGTTTTATTCATTCGTTGAAATGTGTAAACGGGTTTTCACTATTTTCTCATGACCCAGATGGCTGATTGACCTCAAACTTCCACAGGTTTGTCAGTTAAGGTATATGATGGATTACAAAATGGCATTTCACTGTCAGCAACGGTTTTGTGGCAAAAACCAGTTCTCTACCATCCCTTTAACGTTGACATGTTGCTGCATTGCATCCTTATCAACAGTAAAAGCAACAATTCAAACGTATTTGTTTTCATAAAATACCTTTTTTCTCTTTGGTCAGGTCCGAAAACCGTGAATAAATGTTCTTCCAATGACCTTAAATCTGATAGTGTCATTTCTAACTTAATCAGCTACACTTCTTCTGATTCTGCAACTTCCTCATTCCGTTTGCTGCTTTCTGCTATGTTTTCTGACCTATCAATCAACTCGATATACAACTATAAACCAAGATTTTCCCCCTTCTCGTTTATTCCAATAGGAGGAAGTACTAAGTCATCGTCCAGAAAGGGTAAGTGCAGAAATTTTGTCTACTCATTTTTGTGCTCCGTAGATAAGCACGGATGATCAGTAAAAGTAATCATGTCGCCATACATTGTGTACTTTTCACATTATTATCGCGCATGTCCGTTTTTCTTTTATGCTTAATCAGGCACAGTTTTTCAAAACGTACCGAGTGTTGATTGGAAAATCCCCTACTTAACATTGGCTTTTCCAGATGCTTAATTTTCTAGAATTACCAAAAGAAAATGAATTCAATGTGCCAAGAAATCAAATGAATTGTTAAAGATGAAATCAACTTTTAACGGGGTCTATTGCACACGGGGATAGGCTCGTAAATATTTTACAAAAAAGGTAGAAAACGGCAAACAATTTTTAGTCGTGACCATATTTAACATCGATAAAATGCTTCATTATTCACCCTTATCAACATAACTTCAAATTTCGGTTTAACACCTTCATTGACGAGTTCACATCATAATTGTGATGATTTGTTTTGTTTTCTCTATTCACCAGGAGGCAAGAAAGTCAAGAAACCCAAGAAACCCAAGAAACAGGAAGGTACGTTAAGTCTAGTTCCTGACGTTGAAAATAATTGTACTCCCTTGCCTAATTTATCAATATGTAAAACCAATTTCAACCGTTCTTAAAGGGATTGGACAGAATTGGTAAGACAAAATACACTTCAAGATCACAGATTCACATAAACCTTACACAGTATAATGGTGATGATAGGAGAAATAGAAATAATGGTGATGATAGGAGAAAACATCCCATGAAATGTTTTTGTCTGAAATGCCATATTCGTTGAGAAATAAATGAAACTATTTTCCGATTGGAATAAATCGCTTCGAAGCGTTTTATTCATTCGTTGAAATGTGTAAACGGGTTTTCACTATTTTCTCATGACCCAGATGACTGATTGACCTCAAACTTCCACAGGTTTGTCAGTTAAGGTATATGATGGATTACAAAATGGCATTTCACTGTCAGCAACGGTTTTGTGGCAAAAACCAGTTCTCTACCATCCCTTTAACGTTGACATGTTGCTGCATTGCATCCTTATCAACAGTAAAAGCAACAATTCAAACGTATTTGTTTTCATAAAATACATTTTTTCTCTTTGGTCAGGTCCGAAAACCGTGAATAAATGTTCTTCCAATGACCTTAAATCTGATAGTGTCATTTCTAACTTAATCAGCTACACTTCTTCTGATTCTGCAACTTCCTCATTCCGTTTGCTGCTTTCTGCTATGTTTTCTGACCTATCAATCAACTCGATATACAACTATAAACCAAGATTTTCCCCCTTCTCGTTTATTCCAATAGGAGGAAGTACTAAGTCATCGTCCAGAAAGGGTAAGTGCAGAAATTTTGTCTACTCATTTTTGTGCTCCGTAGATAAGCACGGATGATCAGTAAAAGTAATCATGTCGCCATACATTGTGTACTTTTCACATTATTATCGCGCATGTCTGTTTTTCTTTTATGCTTAATCAGGCACAGTTTTTCAAAACGTACCGAGTGTTGATTGGAAAATCCCCTACTTAACATTGGCTTTTCCAGATGCTTAATTTTCTAGAATTACCAAAAGAAAATGAATTCAATGTGCCAAGAAATCAAATGAATTGTTAAAGATGAAATCAACTTTTAACGGGGTCTATGCACACGGGGATAGGCTCGTAAATATTTTACAAAAAAGGTAGAAAACGGCAAACAATTTTTAGTCGTGACCATATTTAACATCGATAAAATGCTTCATTATTCACCCTTATCAACATAACTTCAAATTTCGGTTTAACACCTTCATTGACGAGTTCACATCATAATTGTGATGATTTGTTTTGTTTTCTCTATTCACCAGGAGGCAAGAAAGTCAAGAAACCCAAGAAACCCAAGAAACAGGGAGGTACGTTAAGTCTAGTTCCTGACGTTGAAAATAATTGTACTCCCTTGCCTAATTTATCAATATGTAAAACCAATTTCAACCGTTCTTAAAGGGATTGGACAGAATTGGTAAGACAAAATACACTTCAAGATCACAGATTCACATAAACCTTACACAGTATAATGGTGATGATAGGAGAAATAGAAATAATGGTGATGATATAGGAGAAAACATCCCATGAAATGTTTTTGTCTGAAATGCCATATTCGTTGAGAAATAAATGAAACTATTTTCCGATTGGAATAAATCGCTTCGAAGCGTTTTATTCATTCGTTGAAATGTGTAAACGGGTTTTCACTATTTTCTCATGACCCAGATGGCTGATTGACCTCAAACTTCCACAGGTTTGTCAGTTAAGGTATATGATGGATTACAAAATGGCATTTCACTGTCAGCAACGGTTTTGTGGCAAAAACCAGTTCTCTACCATCCCTTTAACGTTGACATGTTGCTGCATTGCATCCTTATCAACAGTAAAAGCAACAATTCAAACGTATTTGTTTTCATAAAATACCTTTTTTCTCTTTGGTCAGGTCCGAAAACCGTGAATAAATGTTCTTCCAATGACCTTAAATCTGATAGTGTCATTTCTAACTTAATCAGCTACACTTCTTCTGATTCTGCAACTTCCTCATTCCGTTTGCTGCTTTCTGCTATGTTTTCTGACCTATCAATCAACTCGATATACAACTATAAACCAAGATTTTCCCCCTTCTCGTTTATTCCAATAGGAGGAAGTACTAAGTCATCGTCCAGAAAGGGTAAGTGCAGAAATTTTGTCTACTCATTTTTGTGCTCCGTAGATAAGCACGGATGATCAGTAAAAGTAATCATGTCGCCATACATTGTGTACTTTTCACATTATTATCGCGCATGTCCGTTTTTCTTTTATGCTTAATCAGGCACAGTTTTTCAAAACGTACCGAGTGTTGATTGGAAAATCCCCTACTTAACATTGGCTTTTCCAGATGCTTAATTTTCTAGAATTACCAAAAGAAAATGAATTCAATGTGCCAAGAAATCAAATGAATTGTTAAAGATGAAATCAACTTTTAACGGGGTCTATTGCACACGGGGATAGGCTCGTAAATATTTTACAAAAAAGGTAGAAAACGGCAAACAATTTTTAGTCGTGACCATATTTAACATCGATAAAATGCTTCATTATTCACCCTTATCAACATAACTTCAAATTTCGGTTTAACACCTTCATTGACGAGTTCACATCATAATTGTGATGATTTGTTTTGTTTTCTCTATTCACCAGGAGGCAAGAAAGTCAAGAAACCCAAGAAACCCAAGAAACAGGGAGGTACGTTAAGTCTAGTTCCTGACGTTGAAAATAATTGTACTCCCTTGCCTAATTTATCAATATGTAAAACCAATTTCAACCGTTCTTAAAGGGATTGGACAGAATTGGTAAGACAAAATACACTTCAAGATCACAGATTCACATAAACCTTACACAGTATAATGGTGATGATAGGAGAAATAGAAATAATGGTGATGATAGGAGAAAACATCCCATGAAATGTTTTTGTCTGAAATGCCATATTCGTTGAGAAATAAATGAAACTATTTTCCGATTGGAATAAATCGCTTCGAAGCGTTTTATTCATTCGTTGAAATGTGTAAACGGGTTTTCACTATTTTCTCATGACCCAGATGGCTGATTGACCTCAAACTTCCACAGGTTTGTCAGTTAAGGTATATGATGGATTACAAAATGGCATTTCACTGTCAGCAACGGTTTTGTGGCAAAAACCAGTTCTCTACCATCCCTCTAACGTTGACATGTTGCTGCATTGCATCCTTATCAACAGTAAAAGCAACAATTCAAACGTATTTGTTTTCATAAAATACCTTTTTTCTCTTTGGTCAGGTCCGAAAACCGTGAATAAATGTTCTTCCAATGACCTTAAATCTGATAGTGTCATTTCTAACTTAATCAGCTACACTTCTTCTGATTCTGCAACTTCCTCATTCCGTTTGCTGCTTTCTGCTATGTTTTCTACCTATCAATCAACTCGATATACAACTATAAACCAAGATTTTCCCCCTTCTCGTTTATTCCAATAGGAGGAAGTACTAAGTCATCGTCCAGAAAGGGTAAGTGCAGAAATTTTGTCTACTCATTTTTGTGCTCCGTAGATAAGCACGGATGATCAGTAAAAGTAATCATGTCGCCATACATTGTGTACTTTTCACATTATTATCGCGCATGTCCGTTTTTCTTTTATGCTTAATCAGGCACAGTTTTTCAAAACGTACCGAGTGTTGATTGGAAAATCCCCTACTTAACATTGGCTTTTCCAGATGCTTAATTTTCTAGAATTACCAAAAGAAAATGAATTCAATGTGCCAAGAAATCAAATGAATTGTTAAAGATGAAATCAACTTTTAACGGGTTCTATGCACACGGGGATAGGCTCGTAAATATTTTACAAAAAAGGTAGAAAACGGCAAACAATTTTTAGTCGTGACCATATTTAACATCGATAAAATGCTTGATTATTCACCCTTATCAACATAACTTCAAATTTCGGTTTAACACCTTCATTGACGAGTTCACATCATAATTGTGATGATTTGTTTTGTTTTCTCTATTCACCAGGAGGCAAGAAAGTCAAGAAACCCAAGAAACCCAAGAAACAGGGAGGTACGTTAAGTCTAGTTCCTGACGTTGAAAATAATTGTACTCCCTTGCCTAATTTATCAATATGTAAAACCAATTTCAACCGTTCTTAAAGGGATTGGACAGAATTGGTAAGACAAAATACACTTCAAGATCACAGATTCACATAAACCTTACACAGTATAATGGTGATGATAGGAGAAATAGAAATAATGGTGATGATAGGAGAAAACATCCCATGAAATGTTTTTGTCTGAAATGCCATATTCGTTGAGAAAAAAATGAAACTATTTTCCGATTGGAATAAATCGCTTCGAAGCGTTTTATTCATTCGTTGAAATGTGTAAACGGGTTTTCACTATTTTCTCATGACCCAGATGGCTGATTGACCTCAAACTTCCACAGGTTTGTCAGTTAAGGTATATGATGGATTACAAAATGGCATTTCACTGTCAGCAACGGTTTTGTGGCAAAAACCAGTTCTCTACCATCCCTTTAACGTTGACATGTTGCTGCATTGCATCCTTATCAACAGTAAAAGCAAC
Organism: Astropecten irregularis; assembly: GCA_963971285.1. NCBI lineage: Eukaryota > Metazoa > Echinodermata > Asteroidea > Paxillosida > Astropectinidae > Astropecten > Astropecten irregularis. The sequence goes on along the minus strand of OZ020252.1, from coordinate 10,760,248 downwards.
AATTCAAACGTATTTGTTTTCATAAAATACCTTTTTTCTCTTTGGTCAGGTCCGAAAACCGTGAATAAATGTTCTTCCAATGACCTTAAATCTGATAGTGTCATTTCTAACTTAATCAGCTACACTTCTTCTGATTCTGCAACTTCCTCATTCCGTTTGCTGCTTTCTGCTATGTTTTCTACCTATCAATCAACTCGATATACAACTATAAACCAAGATTTTCCCCCTTCTCGTTTATTCCAATAGGAGGAAGTACTAAGTCATCGTCCAGAAAGGGTAAGTGCAGAAATTTTGTCTACTCATTTTTGTGCTCCGTAGATAAGCACGGATGATCAGTAAAAGTAATCATGTCGCCATACATTGTGTACTTTTCACATTATTATCGCGCATGTCCGTTTTTCTTTTATGCTTAATCAGGCACAGTTTTTCAAAACGTACCGAGTGTTGATTGGAAAATCCCCTACTTAACATTGGCTTTTCCAGATGCTTAATTTTCTAGAATTACCAAAAGAAAATGAATTCAATGTGCCAAGAAATCAAATGAATTGTTAAAGATGAAATCAACTTTTAACGGGGTCTATGCACACGGGGATAGGCTCGTAAATATTTTACAAAAAAGGTAGAAAACGGCAAACAATTTTTAGTCGTGACCATATTTAACATCGATAAAATGCTTCATTATTCACCCTTATCAACATAACTTCAAATTTCGGTTAAACACCTTCATTGACGAGTTCACATCATAATTGTGATGATTTGTTTTGTTTTCTCTATTCACCAGGAGGCAAGAAAGTCAAGAAACCCAAGAAACCCAAGAAACAGGGAGGTACGTTAAGTCTAGTTCCTGACGTTGAAAATAATTGTACTCCCTTGCCTAATTTATCAATATGTAAAACCAATTTCAACCGTTCTTAAAGGGATTGGACAGAATTGGTAAGACAAAATACACTTCAAGATCACAGATTCACATAAACCTTACACAGTATAATGGTGATGATAGGAGAAATAGAAATAATGGTGATGATAGGAGAAAACATCCCATGAAATGTTTTTGTCTGAAATGCCATATTCGTTGAGAAAAAAATGAAACTATTTTCCGATTGGAATAAATCGCTTCGAAGCGTTTTATTCATTCGTTGAAATGTGTAAACGGGTTTTCACTATTTTCTCATGACCCAGATGGCTGATTGACCTCAAACTTCCACAGGTTTGTCAGTTAAGGTATATGATGGATTACAAAATGGCATTTCACTGTCAGCAACGGTTTTGTGGCAAAAACCAGTTCTCTACCATCCCTTTAACGTTGACATGTTGCTGCATTGCATCCTTATCAACAGTAAAAGCAACAATTCAAACGTATTTGTTTTCATAAAATACCTTTTTTCTCTTTGGTCAGGTCCGAAAACCGTGAATAAATGTTCTTCCAATGACCTTAAATCTGATAGTGTCATTTCTAACTTAATCAGCTACACTTCTTCTGATTCTGCAACTTCCTCATTCCGTTTGCTGCTTTCTGCTATGTTTTCTACCTATCAATCAACTCGATATACAACTATAAACCAAGATTTTCCCCCTTCTCGTTTATTCCAATAGGAGGAAGTACTAAGTCATCGTCCAGAAAGGGTAAGTGCAGAAATTTTGTCTACTCATTTTTGTGCTCCGTAGATAAGCACGGATGATCAGTAAAAGTAATCATGTCGCCATACATTGTGTACTTTTCACATTATTATCGCGCATGTCCGTTTTTCTTTTATGCTTAATCAGGCACAGTTTTTCAAAACGTACCGAGTGTTGATTGGAAAATCCCCTACTTAACATTGGCTTTTCCAGATGCTTAATTTTCTAGAATTACCAAAAGAAAATGAATTCAATGTGCCAAGAAATCAAATGAATTGTTAAAGATGAAATCAACTTTTAACGGGGTCTATGCACACGGGGATAGGCTCGTAAATATTTTACAAAAAAGGTAGAAAACGGCAAACAATTTTTAGTCGTGACCATATTTAACATCGATAAAATGCTTCATTATTCACCCTTATCAACATAACTTCAAATTTCGGTTAAACACCTTCATTGACGAGTTCACATCATAATTGTGATGATTTGTTTTGTTTTCTCTATTCACCAGGAGGCAAGAAAGTCAAGAAACCCAAGAAACCCAAGAAACAGGGAGGTACGTTAAGTCTAGTTCCTGACGTTGAAAATAATTGTACTCCCTTGCCTAATTTATCAATATGTAAAACCAATTTCAACCGTTCTTAAAGGGATTGGACAGAATTGGTAAGACAAAATACACTTCAAGATCACAGATTCACATAAACCTTACACAGTATAATGGTGATGATAGGAGAAATAGAAATAATGGTGATGATAGGAGAAAACATCCCATGAAATGTTTTTGTCTGAAATGCCATATTCGTTGAGAAAAAAATGAAACTATTTTCCGATTGGAATAAATCGCTTCGAAGCGTTTTATTCATTCGTTGAAATGTGTAAACGGGTTTTCACTATTTTCTCATGACCCAGATGGCTGATTGACCTCAAACTTCCACAGGTTTGTCAGTTAAGGTATATGATGGATTACAAAATGGCATTTCACTGTCAGCAACGGTTTTGTGGCAAAAACCAGTTCTCTACCATCCCTTTAACGTTGACATGTTGCTGCATTGCATCCTTATCAACAGTAAAAGCAACAATTCAAACGTATTTGTTTTCATAAAATACCTTTTTTCTCTTTGGTCAGGTCCGAAAACCGTGAATAAATGTTCTTCCAATGACCTTAAATCTGATAGTGTCATTTCTAACTTAATCAGCTACACTTCTTCTGATTCTGCAACTTCCTCATTCCGTTTGCTGCTTTCTGCTATGTTTTCTACCTATCAATCAACTCGATATACAACTATAAACCAAGATTTTCCCCCTTCTCGTTTATTCCAATAGGAGGAAGTACTAAGTCATCGTCCAGAAAGGGTAAGTGCAGAAATTTTGTCTACTCATTTTTGTGCTCCGTAGATAAGCACGGATGATCAGTAAAAGTAATCATGTCGCCATACATTGTGTACTTTTCACATTATTATCGCGCATGTCCGTTTTTCTTTTATGCTTAATCAGGCACAGTTTTTCAAAACGTACCGAGTGTTGATTGGAAAATCCCCTACTTAACATTGGCTTTTCCAGATGCTTAATTTTCTAGAATTACCAAAAGAAAATGAATTCAATGTGCCAAGAAATCAAATGAATTGTTAAAGATGAAATCAACTTTTAACGGGTTCTATGCACACGGGGATAGGCTCGTAAATATTTTACAAAAAAGGTAGAAAACGGCAAACAATTTTTAGTCGTGACCATATTTAACATCGATAAAATGCTTCATTATTCACCCTTATCAACATAACTTCAAATTTCGGTTTAACACCTTCATTGACGAGTTCACATCATAATTGTGATGATTTGTTTTGTTTTCTCTATTCACCAGGAGGCAAGAAAGTCAAGAAACCCAAGAAACCCAAGAAACAGGGAGGTACGTTAAGTCTAGTTCCTGACGTTGAAAATAATTGTACTCCCTTGCCTAATTTATCAATATGTAAAACCAATTTCAACCGTTCTTAAAGGGATTGGACAGAATTGGTAAGACAAAATACACTTCAAGATCACAGATTCACATAAACCTTACACAGTATAATGGTGATGATAGGAGAAATAGAAATAATGGTGATGATAGGAGAAAACATCCCATGAAATGTTTTTGTCTGAAATGCCATATTCGTTGAGAAAAAAATGAAACTATTTTCCGATTGGAATAAATCGCTTCGAAGCGTTTTATTCATTCGTTGAAATGTGTAAACGGGTTTTCACTATTTTCTCATGACCCAGATGGCTGATTGACCTCAAACTTCCACAGGTTTGTCAGTTAAGGTATATGATGGATTACAAAATGGCATTTCACTGTCAGCAACGGTTTTGTGGCAAAAACCAGTTCTCTACCATCCCTTTAACGTTGACATGTTGCTGCATTGCATCCTTATCAACAGTAAAAGCAACAATTCAAACGTATTTGTTTTCATAAAATACCTTTTTTCTCTTTGGTCAGGTCCGAAAACCGTGAATAAATGTTCTTCCAATGACCTTAAATCTGATAGTGTCATTTCTAACTTAATCAGCTACACTTCTTCTGATTCTGCAACTTCCTCATTCCGTTTGCTGCTTTCTGCTATGTTTTCTACCTATCAATCAACTCGATATACAACTATAAACCAAGATTTTCCCCCTTCTCGTTTATTCCAATAGGAGGAAGTACTAAGTCATCGTCCAGAAAGGGTAAGTGCAGAAATTTTGTCTACTCATTTTTGTGCTCCGTAGATAAGCACGGATGATCAGTAAAAGTAATCATGTCGCCATACATTGTGTACTTTTCACATAATTATCGCGCATGTCCGTTTTTCTTTTATGCTTAATCAGGCACAGTTTTTCAAAACGTACCGAGTGTTGATTGGAAAATCCCCTACTTAACATTGGCTTTTCCAGATGCTTAATTTTCTAGAATTACCAAAAGAAAATGAATTCAATGTGCCAAGAAATCAAATGAATTGTTAAAGATGAAATCAACTTTTAACGGGGTCTATGCACACGGGGATAGGCTCGTAAATATTTTACAAAAAAGGTAGAAAACGGCAAACAATTTTTAGTCGTGACCATATTTAACATCGATAAAATGCTTCATTATTCACCCTTATCAACATAACTTCAAATTTCGGTTAAACACCTTCATTGACGAGTTCACATCATAATTGTGATGATTTGTTTTGTTTTCTCTATTCACCAGGAGGCAAGAAAGTCAAGAAACCCAAGAAACCCAAGAAACAGGGAGGTACGTTAAGTCTAGTTCCTGACGTTGAAAATAATTGTACTCCCTTGCCTAATTTATCAATATGTAAAACCAATTTCAACCGTTCTTAAAGGGATTGGACAGAATTGGTAAGACAAAATACACTTCAAGATCACAGATTCACATAAACCTTACACAGTATAATGGTGATGATAGGAGAAATAGAAATAATGGTGATGATAGGAGAAAACATCCCATGAAATGTTTTTGTCTGAAATGCCATATTCGTTGAGAAAAAAATGAAACTATTTTCCGATTGGAATAAATCGCTTCGAAGCGTTTTATTCATTCGTTGAAATGTGTAAACGGGTTTTCACTATTTTCTCATGACCCAGATGGCTGATTGACCTCAAACTTCCACAGGTTTGTCAGTTAAGGTATATGATGGATTACAAAATGGCATTTCACTGTCAGCAACGGTTTTGTGGCAAAAACCAGTTCTCTACCATCCCTTTAACGTTGACATGTTGCTGCATTGCATCCTTATCAACAGTAAAAGCAACAATTCAAACGTATTTGTTTTCATAAAATACCTTTTTTCTCTTTGGTCAGGTCCGAAAACCGTGAATAAATGTTCTTCCAATGACCTTAAATCTGATAGTGTCATTTCTAACTTAATCAGCTACACTTCTTCTGATTCTGCAACTTCCTCATTCCGTTTGCTGCTTTCTGCTATGTTTTCTACCTATCAATCAACTCGATATACAACTATAAACCAAGATTTTCCCCCTTCTCGTTTATTCCAATAGGAGGAAGTACTAAGTCATCGTCCAGAAAGGGTAAGTGCAGAAATTTTGTCTACTCATTTTTGTGCTCCGTAGATAAGCACGGATGATCAGTAAAAGTAATCATGTCGCCATACATTGTGTACTTTTCACATTATTATCGCGCATGTCCGTTTTTCTTTTATGCTTAATCAGGCACAGTTTTTCAAAACGTACCGAGTGTTGATTGGAAAATCCCCTACTTAACATTGGCTTTTCCAGATGCTTAATTTTCTAGAATTACCAAAAGAAAATGAATTCAATGTGCCAAGAAATCAAATGAATTGTTAAAGATGAAATCAACTTTTAACGGGTTCTATGCACACGGGGATAGGCTCGTAAATATTTTACAAAAAAGGTAGAAAACGGCAAACAATTTTTAGTCGTGACCATATTTAACATCGATAAAATGCTTCATTATTCACCCTTATCAACATAACTTCAAATTTCGGTTTAACACCTTCATTGACGAGTTCACATCATAATTGTGATGATTTGTTTTGTTTTCTCTATTCACCAGGAGGCAAGAAAGTCAAGAAACCCAAGAAACCCAAGAAACAGGGAGGTACGTTAAGTCTAGTTCCTGACGTTGAAAATAATTGTACTCCCTTGCCTAATTTATCAATATGTAAAACCAATTTCAACCGTTCTTAAAGGGATTGGACAGAATTGGTAAGACAAAATACACTTCAAGATCACAGATTCACATAAACCTTACACAGTATAATGGTGATGATAGGAGAAATAGAAATAATGGTGATGATAGGAGAAAACATCCCATGAAATGTTTTTGTCTGAAATGCCATATTCGTTGAGAAAAAAATGAAACTATTTTCCGATTGGAATAAATCGCTTCGAAGCGTTTTATTCATTCGTTGAAATGTGTAAACGGGTTTTCACTATTTTCTCATGACCCAGATGGCTGATTGACCTCAAACTTCCACAGGTTTGTCAGTTAAGGTATATGATGGATTACAAAATGGCATTTCACTGTCAGCAACGGTTTTGTGGCAAAAACCAGTTCTCTACCATCCCTTTAACGTTGACATGTTGCTGCATTGCATCCTTATCAACAGTAAAAGCAACAATTCAAACGTATTTGTTTTCATAAAATACCTTTTTTCTCTTTGGTCAGGTCCGAAAACCGTGAATAAATGTTCTTCCAATGACCTTAAATCTGATAGTGTCATTTCTAACTTAATCAGCTACACTTCTTCTGATTCTGCAACTTCCTCATTCCGTTTGCTGCTTTCTGCTATGTTTTCTACCTATCAATCAACTCGATATACAACTATAAACCAAGATTTTCCCCCTTCTCGTTTATTCCAATAGGAGGAAGTACTAAGTCATCGTCCAGAAAGGGTAAGTGCAGAAATTTTGTCTACTCATTTTTGTGCTCCGTAGATAAGCACGGATGATCAGTAAAAGTAATCATGTCGCCATACATTGTGTACTTTTCACATTATTATCGCGCATGTCCGTTTTTCTTTTATGCTTAATCAGGCACAGTTTTTCAAAACGTACCGAGTGTTGATTGGAAAATCCCCTACTTAACATTGGCTTTTCCAGATGCTTAATTTTCTAGAATTACCAAAAGAAAATGAATTCAATGTGCCAAGAAATCAAATGAATTGTTAAAGATGAAATCAACTTTTAACGGGGTCTATGCACACGGGGATAGGCTCGTAAATATTTTACAAAAAAGGTAGAAAACGGCAAACAATTTTTAGTCGTGACCATATTTAACATCGATAAAATGCTTCATTATTCACCCTTATCAACATAACTTCAAATTTCGGTTTAACACCTTCATTGACGAGTTCACATCATAATTGTGATGATTTGTTTTGTTTTCTCTATTCACCAGGAGGCAAGAAAGTCAAGAAACCCAAGAAACCCAAGAAACAGGGAGGTACGTTAAGTCTAGTTCCTGACGTTGAAAATAATTGTACTCCCTTGCCTAATTTATCAATATGTAAAACCAATTTCAACCGTTCTTAAAGGGATTGGACAGAATTGGTAAGACAAAATACACTTCAAGATCACAGATTCACATAAACCTTACACAGTATAATGGTGATGATAGGAGAAATAGAAATAATGGTGATGATAGGAGAAAACATCCCATGAAATGTTTTTGTCTGAAATGCCATATTCGTTGAGAAATAAATGAAACTATTTTCCGATTGGAATAAATCGCTTCGAAGCGTTTTATTCATTCGTTGAAATGTGTAAACGGGTTTTCACTATTTTCTCATGACCCAGATGGCTGATTGACCTCAAACTTCCACAGGTTTGTCAGTTAAGGTATATGATGGATTACAAAATGGCATTTCACTGTCAGCAACGGTTTTGTGGCAAAAACCAGTTCTCTACCATCCCTTTAACGTTGACATGTTGCTGCATTGCATCCTTATCAACAGTAAAAGCAACAATTCAAACGTATTTGTTTTCATAAAATACCTTTTTTCTCTTTGGTCAGGTCCGAAAACCGTGAATAAATGTTCTTCCAATGACCTTAAATCTGATAGTGTCATTTCTAACTTAATCAGCTACACTTCTTCTGATTCTGCAACTTCCTCATTCCGTTTGCTGCTTTCTGCTATGTTTTCTACCTATCAATCAACTCGATATACAACTATAAACCAAGATTTTCCCCCTTCTCGTTTATTCCAATAGGAGGAAGTACTAAGTCATCGTCCAGAAAGGGTAAGTGCAGAAATTTTGTCTACTCATTTTTGTGCTCCGTAGATAAGCACGGATGATCAGTAAAAGTAATCATGTCGCCATACATTGTGTACTTTTCACATTATTATCGCGCATGTCCGTTTTTCTTTTATGCTTAATCAGGCACAGTTTTTCAAAACGTACCGAGTGTTGATTGGAAAATCCCCTACTTAACATTGGCTTTTCCAGATGCTTAATTTTCTAGAATTACCAAAAGAAAATGAATTCAATGTGCCAAGAAATCAAATGAATTGTTAAAGATGAAATCAACTTTTAACGGGGTCTATGCACACGGGGATAGGCTCGTAAATATTTTACAAAAAAGGTAGAAAACGGCAAACAATTTTTAGTCGTGACCATATTTAACATCGATAAAATGCTTCATTATTCACCCTTATCAACATAACTTCAAATTTCGGTTAAACACCTTCATTGACGAGTTCACATCATAATTGTGATGATTTGTTTTGTTTTCTCTATTCACCAGGAGGCAAGAAAGTCAAGAAACCCAAGAAACCCAAGAAACAGGGAGGTACGTTAAGTCTAGTTCCTGACGTTGAAAATAATTGTACTCCCTTGCCTAATTTATCAATATGTAAAACCAATTTCAACCGTTCTTAAAGGGATTGGACAGAATTGGTAAGACAAAATACACTTCAAGATCACAGATTCACATAAACCTTACACAGTATAATGGTGATGATAGGAGAAATAGAAATAATGGTGATGATAGGAGAAAACATCCCATGAAATGTTTTTGTCTGAAATGCCATATTCGTTGAGAAAAAAATGAAACTATTTTCCGATTGGAATAAATCGCTTCGAAGCGTTTTATTCATTCGTTGAAATGTGTAAACGGGTTTTCACTATTTTCTCATGACCCAGATGGCTGATTGACCTCAAACTTCCACAGGTTTGTCAGTTAAGGTATATGATGGATTACAAAATGGCATTTCACTGTCAGCAACGGTTTTGTGGCAAAAACCAGTTCTCTACCATCCCTTTAACGTTGACATGTTGCTGCATTGCATCCTTATCAACAGTAAAAGCAACAATTCAAACGTATTTGTTTTCATAAAATACCTTTTTTCTCTTTGGTCAGGTCCGAAAACCGTGAATAAATGTTCTTCCAATGACCTTAAATCTGATAGTGTCATTTCTAACTTAATCAGCTACACTTCTTCTGATTCTGCAACTTCCTCATTCCGTTTGCTGCTTTCTGCTATGTTTTCTACCTATCAATCAACTCGATATACAACTATAAACCAAGATTTTCCCCCTTCTCGTTTATTCCAATAGGAGGAAGTACTAAGTCATCGTCCAGAAAGGGTAAGTGCAGAAATTTTGTCTACTCATTTTTGTGCTCCGTAGATAAGCACGGATGATCAGTAAAAGTAATCATGTCGCCATACATTGTGTACTTTTCACATTATTATCGCGCATGTCCGTTTTTCTTTTATGCTTAATCAGGCACAGTTTTTCAAAACGTACCGAGTGTTGATTGGAAAATCCCCTACTTAACATTGGCTTTTCCAGATGCTTAATTTTCTAGAATTACCAAAAGAAAATGAATTCAATGTGCCAAGAAATCAAATGAATTGTTAAAGATGAAATCAACTTTTAACGGGGTCTATGCACACGGGGATAGGCTCGTAAATATTTTACAAAAAAGGTAGAAAACGGCAAACAATTTTTAGTCGTGACCATATTTAACATCGATAAAATGCTTCATTATTCACCCTTATCAACATAACTTCAAATTTCGGTTTAACACCTTCATTGACGAGTTCACATCATAATTGTGATGATTTGTTTTGTTTTCTCTATTCACCAGGAGGCAAGAAAGTCAAGAAACCCAAGAAACCCAAGAAACAGGGAGGTACGTTAAGTCTAGTTCCTGACGTTGAAAATAATTGTACTCCCTTGCCTAATTTATCAATATGTAAAACCAATTTCAACCGTTCTTAAAGGGATTGGACAGAATTGGTAAGACAAAATACACTTCAAGATCACAGATTCACATAAACCTTACACAGTATAATGGTGATGATAGGAGAAATAGAAATAATGGTGATGATAGGAGAAAACATCCCATGAAATGTTTTTGTCTGAAATGCCATATTCGTTGAGAAATAAATGAAACTATTTTCCGATTGGAATAAATCGCTTCGAAGCGTTTTATTCATTCGTTGAAATGTGTAAACGGGTTTTCACTATTTTCTCATGACCCAGATGGCTGATTGACCTCAAACTTCCACAGGTTTGTCAGTTAAGGTATATGATGGATTACAAAATGGCATTTCACTGTCAGCAACGGTTTTGTGGCAAAAACCAGTTCTCTACCATCCCTTTAACGTTGACATGTTGCTGCATTGCATCCTTATCAACAGTAAAAGCAACAATTCAAACGTATTTGTTTTCATAAAATACCTTTTTTCTCTTTGGTCAGGTCCGAAAACCGTGAATAAATGTTCTTCCAATGACCTTAAATCTGATAGTGTCATTTCTAACTTAATCAGCTACACTTCTTCTGATTCTGCAACTTCCTCATTCCGTTTGCTGCTTTCTGCTATGTTTTCTACCTATCAATCAACTCGATATACAACTATAAACCAAGATTTTCCCCCTTCTCGTTTATTCCAATAGGAGGAAGTACTAAGTCATCGTCCAGAAAGGGTAAGTGCAGAAATTTTGTCTACTCATTTTTGTGCTCCGTAGATAAGCACGGATGATCAGTAAAAGTAATCATGTCGCCATACATTGTGTACTTTTCACATTATTATCGCGCATGTCCGTTTTTCTTTTATGCTTAATCAGGCACAGTTTTTCAAAACGTACCGAGTGTTGATTGGAAAATCCCCTACTTAACATTGGCTTTTCCAGATGCTTAATTTTCTAGAATTACCAAAAGAAAATGAATTCAATGTGCCAAGAAATCAAATGAATTGTTAAAGATGAAATCAACTTTTAACGGGGTCTATGCACACGGGGATAGGCTCGTAAATATTTTACAAAAAAGGTAGAAAACGGCAAACAATTTTTAGTCGTGACCATATTTAACATCGATAAAATGCTTCATTATTCACCCTTATCAACATAACTTCAAATTTCGGTTTAACACCTTCATTGACGAGTTCACATCATAATTGTGATGATTTGTTTTGTTTTCTCTATTCACCAGGAGGCAAGAAAGTCAAGAAACCCAAGAAACCCAAGAAACAGGGAGGTACGTTAAGTCTAGTTCCTGACGTTGAAAATAATTGTACTCCCTTGCCTAATTTATCAATATGTAAAACCAATTTCAACCGTTCTTAAAGGGATTGGACAGAATTGGTAAGACAAAATACACTTCAAGATCACAGATTCACATAAACCTTACACAGTATAATGGTGATGATAGGAGAAATAGAAATAATGGTGATGATAGGAGAAAACATCCCATGAAATGTTTTTGTCTGAAATGCCATATTCGTTGAGAAATAAATGAAACTATTTTCCGATTGGAATAAATCGCTTCGAAGCGTTTTATTCATTCGTTGAAATGTGTAAACGGGTTTTCACTATTTTCTCATGACCCAGATGGCTGATTGACCTCAAACTTCCACAGGTTTGTCAGTTAAGGTATATGATGGATTACAAAATGGCATTTCACTGTCAGCAACGGTTTTGTGGCAAAAACCAGTTCTCTACCATCCCTTTAACGTTGACATGTTGCTGCATTGCATCCTTATCAACAGTAAAAGCAACAATTCAAACGTATTTGTTTTCATAAAATACCTTTTTTCTCTTTGGTCAGGTCCGAAAACCGTGAATAAATGTTCTTCCAATGACCTTAAATCTGATAGTGTCATTTCTAACTTAATCAGCTACACTTCTTCTGATTCTGCAACTTCCTCATTCCGTTTGCTGCTTTCTGCTATGTTTTCTACCTATCAATCAACTCGATATACAACTATAAACCAAGATTTTCCCCCTTCTCGTTTATTCCAATAGGAGGAAGTACTAAGTCATCGTCCAGAAAGGGTAAGTGCAGAAATTTTGTCTACTCATTTTTGTGCTCCGTAGATAAGCACGGATGATCAGTAAAAGTAATCATGTCGCCATACATTGTGTACTTTTCACATTATTATCGCGCATGTCCGTTTTTCTTTTATGCTTAATCAGGCACAGTTTTTCAAAACGTACCGAGTGTTGATTGGAAAATCCCCTACTTAACATTGGCTTTTCCAGATGCTTAATTTTCTAGAATTACCAAAAGAAAATGAATTCAATGTGCCAAGAAATCAAATGAATTGTTAAAGATGAAATCAACTTTTAACGGGTTCTATGCACACGGGGATAGGCTCGTAAATATTTTACAAAAAAGGTAGAAAACGGCAAACAATTTTTAGTCGTGACCATATTTAACATCGATAAAATGCTTGATTATTCACCCTTATCAACATAACTTCAAATTTCGGTTTAACACCTTCATTGACGAGTTCACATCATAATTGTGATGATTTGTTTTGTTTTCTCTATTCACCAGGAGGCAAGAAAGTCAAGAAACCCAAGAAACAGGGAGGTACGTTAAGTCTAGTTCCTGACGTTGAAAATAATTGTACTCCCTTGCCTAATTTATCAATATGTAAAACCAATTTCAACCGTTCTTAAAGGGATTGGACAGAATTGGTAAGACAAAATACACTTCAAGATCACAGATTCACATAAACCTTACACAGTATAATGGTGATGATAGGAGAAATAGAAATAATGGTGATGATAGGAGAAAACATCCCATGAAATGTTTTTGTCTGAAATGCCATATTCGTTGAGAAATAAATGAAACTATTTTCCGATTGGAATAAATCGCTTCGAAGCGTTTTATTCATTCGTTGAAATGTGTAAACGGGTTTTCACTATTTTCTCATGACCCAGATGGCTGATTGACCTCAAACTTCCACAGGTTTGTCAGTTAAGGTATATGATGGATTACAAAATGGCATTTCACTGTCAGCAACGGTTTTGTGGCAAAAACCAGTTCTCTACCATCCCTTTAACGTTGACATGTTGCTGCATTGCATCCTTATCAACAGTAAAAGCAACAATTCAAACGTATTTGTTTTCATAAAATACCTTTTTTCTCTTTGGTCAGGTCCGAAAACCGTGAATAAATGTTCTTCCAATGACCTTAAATCTGATAGTGTCATTTCTAACTTAATCAGCTACACTTCTTCTGATTCTGCAACTTCCTCATTCCGTTTGCTGCTTTCTGCTATGTTTTCTACCTATCAATCAACTCGATATACAACTATAAACCAAGATTTTCCCCCTTCTCGTTTATTCCAATAGGAGGAAGTACTAAGTCATCGTCCAGAAAGGGTAAGTGCAGAAATTTTGTCTACTCATTTTTGTGCTCCGTAGATAAGCACGGATGATCAGTAAAAGTAATCATGTCGCCATACATTGTGTACTTTTCACATTATTATCGCGCATGTCCGTTTTTCTTTTATGCTTAATCAGGCACAGTTTTTCAAAACGTACCGAGTGTTGATTGGAAAATCCCCTACTTAACATTGGCTTTTCCAGATGCTTAATTTTCTAGAATTACCAAAAGAAAATGAATTCAATGTGCCAAGAAATCAAATGAATTGTTAAAGATGAAATCAACTTTTAACGGGTTCTATGCACACGGGGATAGGCTCGTAAATATTTTACAAAAAAGGTAGAAAACGGCAAACAATTTTTAGTCGTGACCATATTTAACATCGATAAAATGCTTGATTATTCACCCTTATCAACATAACTTCAAATTTCGGTTTAACACCTTCATTGACGAGTTCACATCATAATTGTGATGATTTGTTTTGTTTTCTCTATTCACCAGGAGGCAAGAAAGTCAAGAAACCCAAGAAACAGGGAGGTACGTTAAGTCTAGTTCCTGACGTTGAAAATAATTGTACTCCCTTGCCTAATTTATCAATATGTAAAACCAATTTCAACCGTTCTTAAAGGGATTGGACAGAATTGGTAAGACAAAATACACTTCAAGATCACAGATTCACATAAACCTTACACAGTATAATGGTGATGATAGGAGAAATAGAAATAATGGTGATGATAGGAGAAAACATCCCATGAAATGTTTTTGTCTGAAATGCCATATTCGTTGAGAAATAAATGAAACTATTTTCCGATTGGAATAAATCGCTTCGAAGCGTTTTATTCATTCGTTGAAATGTGTAAACGGGTTTTCACTATTTTCTCATGACCCAGATGGCTGATTGACCTCAAACTTCCACAGGTTTGTCAGTTAAGGTATATGATGGATTACAAAATGGCATTTCACTGTCAGCAACGGTTTTGTGGCAAAAACCAGTTCTCTACCATCCCTTTAACGTTGACATGTTGCTGCATTGCATCCTTATCAACAGTAAAAGCAACAATTCAAACGTATTTGTTTTCATAAAATACCTTTTTTCTCTTTGGTCAGGTCCGAAAACCGTGAATAAATGTTCTTCCAATGACCTTAAATCTGATAGTGTCATTTCTAACTTAATCAGCTACACTTCTTCTGATTCTGCAACTTCCTCATTCCGTTTGCTGCTTTCTGCTATGTTTTCTACCTATCAATCAACTCGATATACAACTATAAACCAAGATTTTCCCCCTTCTCGTTTATTCCAATAGGAGGAAGTACTAAGTCATCGTCCAGAAAGGGTGAGTGCAGAAATTTTGTCTACTCATTTTTGTGCTCCGTAGATAAGCACGGATGATCAGTAAAAGTAATCATGTCGCCATACATTGTGTACTTTTCACATTATTATCGCGCATGTCCGTTTTTCTTTTATGCTTAATCAGGCACAGTTTTTCAAAACGTACCGAGTGTTGATTGGAAAATCCCCTACTTAACATTGGCTTTTCCAGATGCTTAATTTTCTAGAATTACCAAAAGAAAATGAATTCAATGTGCCAAGAAATCAAATGAATTGTTAAAGATGAAATCAACTTTAAACGGGGTCTATGCACACGGGGATAGGCTCGTAAATATTTTACAAAAAAGGTAGAAAACGGCAAACAATTTTTAGTCGTGACCATATTTAACATCGATAAAATGCTTCATTATTCACCCTTATCAACATAACTTCAAATTTCGGTTTAACACCTTCATTGACGAGTTCACATCATAATTGTGATGATTTGTTTTGTTTTCTCTATTCACCAGGAGGCAAGAAAGTCAAGAAACCCAAGAAACCCAAGAAACAGGGAGGTACGTTAAGTCTAGTTCCTGACGTTGAAAATAATTGTACTCCCTTGCCTAATTTATCAATATGTAAAACCAATTTCAACCGTTCTTAAAGGGATTGGACAGAATTGGTAAGACAAAATACACTTCAAGATCACAGATTCACATAAACCTTACACAGTATAATGGTGATGATAGGAGAAATAGAAATAATGGTGATGATAGGAGAAAACATCCCATGAAATGTTTTTGTCTGAAATGCCATATTCGTTGAGAAATAAATGAAACTATTTTCCGATTGGAATAAATCGCTTCGAAGCGTTTTATTCATTCGTTGAAATGTGTAAACGGGTTTTCACTATTTTCTCATGACCCAGATGGCTGATTGACCTCAAACTTCCACAGGTTTGTCAGTTAAGGTATATGATGGATTACAAAATGGCATTTCACTGTCAGCAACGGTTTTGTGGCAAAAACCAGTTCTCTACCATCCCTTTAACGTTGACATGTTGCTGCATTGCATCCTTATCAACAGTAAAAGCAACAATTCAAACGTATTTGTTTTCATAAAATACCTTTTTTCTCTTTGGTCAGGTCCGAAAACCGTGAATAAATGTTCTTCCAATGACCTTAAATCTGATAGTGTCATTTCTAACTTAATCAGCTACACTTCTTCTGATTCTGCAACTTCCTCATTCCGTTTGCTGCTTTCTGCTATGTTTTCTGACCTATCAATCAACTCGATATACAACTATAAACCAAGATTTCCCCCCTTCTCGTTTATTCCAATAGGAGGAAGTACTAAGTCATCGTCCAGAAAGGGTAAGTGCAGAAATTTTGTCTACTCATTTTTGTGCTCCGTAGATAAGCACGGATGATCAGTAAAAGTAATCATGTCGCCATACATTGTGTACTTTTCACATTATTATCGCGCATGTCCGTTTTTCTTTTATGCTTAATCAGGCACAGTTTTTCAAAACGTACCGAGTGTTGATTGGAAAATCCCCTACTTAACATTGGCTTTTCCAGATGCTTAATTTTCTAGAATTACCAAAAGAAAATGAATTCAATGTGCCAAGAAATCAAATGAATTGTTAAAGATGAAATCAACTTTTAACGGGGTCTATTGCACACGGGGATAGGCTCGTAAATATTTTTACAAAAAAGGTAGAAAACGGCAAACAATTTTTAGTCGTGACCATATTTAACATCGATAAAATGCTTCATTATTCACCCTTATCAACATAACTTCAAATTTCGGTTTAACACCTTCATTGACGAGTTCACATCATAATTGTGATGATTTGTTTTGTTTTCTCTATTCACCAGGAGGCAAGAAAGTCAAGAAACCCAAGAAACCCAAGAAACAGGGAGGTACGTTAAGTCTAGTTCCTGACGTTGAAAATAATTGTACTCCCTTGCCTAATTTATCAATATGTAAAACCAATTTCAACCGTTCTTAAAGGGATTGGACAGAATTGGTAAGACAAAATACACTTCAAGATCACAGATTCACATAAACCTTACACAGTATAATGGTGATGATAGGAGAAATAGAAATAATGGTGATGATAGGAGAAAACATCCCATGAAATGTTTTTGTCTGAAATGCCATATTCGTTGAGAAATAAATGAAACTATTTTCCGATTGGAATAAATCGCTTCGAAGCGTTTTATTCATTCGTTGAAATGTGTAAACGGGTTTTCACTATTTTCTCATGACCCAGATGGCTGATTGACCTCAAACTTCCACAGGTTTGTCAGTTAAGGTATATGATGGATTACAAAATGGCATTTCACTGTCAGCAACGGTTTTGTGGCAAAAACCAGTTCTCTACCATCCCTTTAACGTTGACATGTTGCTGCATTGCATCCTTATCAACAGTAAAAGCAACAATTCAAACGTATTTGTTTTCATAAAATACCTTTTTTCTCTTTGGTCAGGTCCGAAAACCGTGAATAAATGTTCTTCCAATGACCTTAAATCTGATAGTGTCATTTCTAACTTAATCAGCTACACTTCTTCTGATTCTGCAACTTCCTCATTCCGTTTGCTGCTTTCTGCTATGTTTTCTGACCTATCAATCAACTCGATATACAACTATAAACCAAGATTTCCCCCCTTCTCGTTTATTCCAATAGGAGGAAGTACTAAGTCATCGTCCAGAAAGGGTAAGTGCAGAAATTTTGTCTACTCATTTTTGTGCTCCGTAGATAAGCACGGATGATCAGTAAAAGTAATCATGTCGCCATACATTGTGTACTTTTCACATTATTATCGCGCATGTCCGTTTTTCTTTTATGCTTAATCAGGCACAGTTTTTCAAAACGTACCGAGTGTTGATTGGAAAATCCCCTACTTAACATTGGCTTTTCCAGATGCTTAATTTTCTAGAATTACCAAAAGAAAATGAATTCAATGTGCCAAGAAATCAAATGAATTGTTAAAGATGAAATCAACTTTTAACGGGGTCTATTGCACACGGGGATAGGCTCGTAAATATTTTACAAAAAAGGTAGAAAACGGCAAACAATTTTTAGTCGTGACCATATTTAACATCGATAAAATGCTTCATTATTCACCCTTATCAACATAACTTCAAATTTCGGTTTAACACCTTCATTGACGAGTTCACATCATAATTGTGATGATTTGTTTTGTTTTCTCTATTCACCAGGAGGCAAGAAAGTCAAGAAACCCAAGAAACCCAAGAAACAGGGAGGTACGTTAAGTCTAGTTCCTGACGTTGAAAATAATTGTACTCCCTTGCCTAATTTATCAATATGTAAAACCAATTTCAACCGTTCTTAAAGGGATTGGACAGAATTGGTAAGACAAAATACACTTCAAGATCACAGATTCACATAAACCTTACACAGTATAATGGTGATGATAGGAGAAATAGAAATAATGGTGATGATAGGAGAAAACATCCCATGAAATGTTTTTGTCTGAAATGCCATATTCGTTGAGAAATAAATGAAACTATTTTCCGATTGGAATAAATCGCTTCGAAGCGTTTTATTCATTCGTTGAAATGTGTAAACGGGTTTTCACTATTTTCTCATGACCCAGATGGCTGATTGACCTCAAACTTCCACAGGTTTGTCAGTTAAGGTATATGGTGGATTACAAAATGGCATTTCACTGTCAGCAACGGTTTTGTGGCAAAAACCAGTTCTCTACCATCCCTTTAACGTTGACACGTTGCTGCATTGCATCCTTATCAACAGTAAAAGCAACAATTCAAACGTATTTGTTTTCATAAAATACCTTTTTTCTCTTTGGTCAGGTCCGAAAACCGTGAATAAATGTTCTTCCAATGACCTTAAATCTGATAGTGTCATTTCTAACTTAATCAGCTACACTTCTTCTGATTCTGCAACTTCCTCATTCCGTTTGCTGCTTTCTGCTATGTTTTCTACCTATCAATCAACTCGATATACAACTATAAACCAAGATTTTCCCCCTTCTCGTTTATTCCAATAGGAGGAAGTACTAAGTCATCGTCCAGAAAGGGTAAGTGCAGAAATTTTGTCTACTCATTTTTGTGCTCCGTAGATAAGCACGGATGATCAGTAAAAGTAATCATGTCGCCATACATTGTGTACTTTTCACATTATTATCGCGCATGTCCGTTTTTCTTTTATGCTTAATCAGGCACAGTTTTTCAAAACGTACCGAGTGTTGATTGGAAAATCCCCTACTTAACATTTGCTTTTCCAGATGCTTAATTTTCTAGAATTACCAAAAGAAAATGAATTCAATGTGCCAAGAAATCAAATGAATTGTTAAAGATGAAATCAACTTTAAACGGGGTCTATGCACACGGGGATAGGCTCGTAAATATTTTACAAAAAAGGTAGAAAACGGCAAACAATTTTTAGTCGTGACCATATTTAACATCGATAAAATGCTTCATTATTCACCCTTATCAACATAACTTCAAATTTCGGTTTAACACCTTCATTGACGAGTTCACATCATAATTGTGATGATTTGTTTTGTTTTCTCTATTCACCAGGAGGCAAGAAAGTCAAGAAACCCAAGAAACCCAAGAAACAGGGAGGTACGTTAAGTCTAGTTCCTGACGTTGAAAATAATTGTACTCCCTTGCCTAATTTATCAATATGTAAAACCAATTTCAACCGTTCTTAAAGGGATTGGACAGAATTGGTAAGACAAAATACACTTCAAGATCACAGATTCACATAAACCTTACACAGTATAATGGTGATGATAGGAGAAATAGAAATAATGGTGATGATAGGAGAAAACATCCCATGAAATGTTTTTGTCTGAAATGCCATATTCGTTGAGAAATAAATGAAACTATTTTCCGATTGGAATAAATCGCTTCGAAGCGTTTTATTCATTCGTTGAAATGTGTAAACGGGTTTTCACTATTTTCTCATGACCCAGATGGCTGATTGACCTCAAACTTCCACAGGTTTGTCAGTTAAGGTATATGATGGATTACAAAATGGCATTTCACTGTCAGCAACGGTTTTGTGGCAAAAACCAGTTCTCTACCATCCCTTTAACGTTGACATGTTGCTGCATTGCATCCTTATCAACAGTAAAAGCAACAATTCAAACGTATTTGTTTTCATAAAATACCTTTTTTCTCTTTGGTCAGGTCCGAAAACCGTGAATAAATGTTCTTCCAATGACCTTAAATCTGATAGTGTCATTTCTAACTTAATCAGCTACACTTCTTCTGATTCTGCAACTTCCTCATTCCGTTTGCTGCTTTCTGCTATGTTTTCTACCTATCAATCAACTCGATATACAACTATAAACCAAGATTTTCCCCCTTCTCGTTTATTCCAATAGGAGGAAGTACTAAGTCATCGTCCAGAAAGGGTAAGTGCAGAAATTTTGTCTACTCATTTTTGTGCTCCGTAGATAAGCACGGATGATCAGTAAAAGTAATCATGTCGCCATACATTGTGTACTTTTCACATTATTATCGCGCATGTCCGTTTTTCTTTTATGCTTAATCAGGCACAGTTTTTCAAAACGTACCGAGTGTTGATTGGAAAATCCCCTACTTAACATTGGCTTTTCCAGATGCTTAATTTTCTAGAATTACCAAAAGAAAATGAATTCAATGTGCCAAGAAATCAAATGAATTGTTAAAGATGAAATCAACTTTTAACGGGGTCTATGCACACGGGGATAGGCTCGTAAATATTTTACAAAAAAGGTAGAAAACGGCAAACAATTTTTAGTCGTGACCATATTTAACATCGATAAAATGCTTGATTATTCACCCTTATCAACATAACTTCAAATTTCGGTTTAACACCTTCATTGACGAGTTCACATCATAATTGTGATGATTTGTTTTGTTTTCTCTATTCACCAGGAGGCAAGAAAGTCAAGAAACCCAAGAAACAGGGAGGTACGTTAAGTCTAGTTCCTGACGTTGAAAATAATTGTACTCCCTTGCCTAATTTATCAATATGTAAAACCAATTTCAACCGTTCTTAAAGGGATTGGACAGAATTGGTAAGACAAAATACACTTCAAGATCACAGATTCACATAAACCTTACACAGTATAATGGTGATGATAGGAGAAATAGAAATAATGGTGATGATAGGAGAAAACATCCCATGAAATGTTTTTGTCTGAAATGCCATATTCGTTGAGAAATAAATGAAACTATTTTCCGATTGGAATAAATCGCTTCGAAGCGTTTTATTCATTCATTGAAATGTGTAAACGGGTTTTCACTATTTTCTCATGACCCAGATGGCTGATTGACCTCAAACTTCCACAGGTTTGTCAGTTAAGGTATATGATGGATTACAAAATGGCATTTCACTGTCAGCAACGGTTTTGTGGCAAAAACCAGTTCTCTACCATCCCTTTAACGTTGACATGTTGCTGCATTGCATCCTTATCAACAGTAAAAGCAACAATTCAAACGTATTTGTTTTCATAAAATACCTTTTTTCTCTTTGGTCAGGTCCGAAAACCGTGAATAAATGTTCTTCCAATGACCTTAAATCTGATAGTGTCATTTCTAACTTAATCAGCTACACTTCTTCTGATTCTGCAACTTCCTCATTCCGTTTGCTGCTTTCTGCTATGTTTTCTACCTATCAATCAACTCGATATACAACTATAAACCAAGATTTTCCCCCTTCTCGTTTATTCCAATAGGAGGAAGTACTAAGTCATCGTCCAGAAAGGGTGAGTGCAGAAATTTTGTCTACTCATTTTTGTGCTCCGTAGATAAGCACGGATGATCAGTAAAAGTAATCATGTCGCCATACATTGTGTACTTTTCACATTATTATCGCGCATGTCCGTTTTTCTTTTATGCTTAATCAGGCACAGTTTTTCAAAACGTACCGAGTGTTGATTGGAAAATCCCCTACTTAACATTGGCTTTTCCAGATGCTTAATTTTCTAGAATTACCAAAAGAAAATGAATTCAATGTGCCAAGAAATCAAATGAATTGTTAAAGATGAAATCAACTTTAAACGGGGTCTATGCACACGGGGATAGGCTCGTAA
This sequence comes from Astropecten irregularis, assembly GCA_963971285.1. Classification (NCBI taxonomy): domain Eukaryota; kingdom Metazoa; phylum Echinodermata; class Asteroidea; order Paxillosida; family Astropectinidae; genus Astropecten; species Astropecten irregularis. Next base: position 10,738,115 of record OZ020252.1, on the reverse strand, counting down.
ATATTTTACAAAAAAGGTAGAAAACGGCAAACAATTTTTAGTCGTGACCATATTTAACATCGATAAAATGCTTCATTATTCACCCTTATCAACATAACTTCAAATTTCGGTTTAACACCTTCATTGACGAGTTCACATCATAATTGTGATGATTTGTTTTGTTTTCTCTATTCACCAGGAGGCAAGAAAGTCAAGAAACCCAAGAAACCCAAGAAACAGGGAGGTACGTTAAGTCTAGTTCCTGACGTTGAAAATAATTGTACTCCCTTGCCTAATTTATCAATATGTAAAACCAATTTCAACCGTTCTTAAAGGGATTGGACAGAATTGGTAAGACAAAATACACTTCAAGATCACAGATTCACATAAACCTTACACAGTATAATGGTGATGATAGGAGAAATAGAAATAATGGTGATGATAGGAGAAAACATCCCATGAAATGTTTTTGTCTGAAATGCCATATTCGTTGAGAAATAAATGAAACTATTTTCCGATTGGAATAAATCGCTTCGAAGCGTTTTATTCATTCGTTGAAATGTGTAAACGGGTTTTCACTATTTTCTCATGACCCAGATGGCTGATTGACCTCAAACTTCCACAGGTTTGTCAGTTAAGGTATATGATGGATTACAAAATGGCATTTCACTGTCAGCAACGGTTTTGTGGCAAAAACCAGTTCTCTACCATCCCTTTAACGTTGACATGTTGCTGCATTGCATCCTTATCAACAGTAAAAGCAACAATTCAAACGTATTTGTTTTCATAAAATACCTTTTTTCTCTTTGGTCAGGTCCGAAAACCGTGAATAAATGTTCTTCCAATGACCTTAAATCTGATAGTGTCATTTCTAACTTAATCAGCTACACTTCTTCTGATTCTGCAACTTCCTCATTCCGTTTGCTGCTTTCTGCTATGTTTTCTGACCTATCAATCAACTCGATATACAACTATAAACCAAGATTTTCCCCCTTCTCGTTTATTCCAATAGGAGGAAGTACTAAGTCATCGTCCAGAAAGGGTAAGTGCAGAAATTTTGTCTACTCATTTTTGTGCTCCGTAGATAAGCACGGATGATCAGTAAAAGTAATCATGTCGCCATACATTGTGTACTTTTCACATTATTATCGCGCATGTCCGTTTTTCTTTTATGCTTAATCAGGCACAGTTTTTCAAAACGTACCGAGTGTTGATTGGAAAATCCCCTACTTAACATTGGCTTTTCCAGATGCTTAATTTTCTAGAATTACCAAAAGAAAATGAATTCAATGTGCCAAGAAATCAAATGAATTGTTAAAGATGAAATCAACTTTTAACGGGGTCTATTGCACACGGGGATAGGCTCGTAAATATTTTACAAAAAAGGTAGAAAACGGCAAACAATTTTTAGTCGTGACCATATTTAACATCGATAAAATGCTTCATTATTCACCCTTATCAACATAACTTCAAATTTCGGTTTAACACCTTCATTGACGAGTTCACATCATAATTGTGATGATTTGTTTTGTTTTCTCTATTCACCAGGAGGCAAGAAAGTCAAGAAACCCAAGAAACCCAAGAAACAGGGAGGTACGTTAAGTCTAGTTCCTGACGTTGAAAATAATTGTACTCCCTTGCCTAATTTATCAATATGTAAAACCAATTTCAACCGTTCTTAAAGGGATTGGACAGAATTGGTAAGACAAAATACACTTCAAGATCACAGATTCACATAAACCTTACACAGTATAATGGTGATGATAGGAGAAATAGAAATAATGGTGATGATAGGAGAAAACATCCCATGAAATGTTTTTGTCTGAAATGCCATATTCGTTGAGAAATAAATGAAACTATTTTCCGATTGGAATAAATCGCTTCGAAGCGTTTTATTCATTCGTTGAAATGTGTAAACGGGTTTTCACTATTTTCTCATGACCCAGATGGCTGATTGACCTCAAACTTCCACAGGTTTGTCAGTTAAGGTATATGATGGATTACAAAATGGCATTTCACTGTCAGCAACGGTTTTGTGGCAAAAACCAGTTCTCTACCATCCCTTTAACGTTGACATGTTGCTGCATTGCATCCTTATCAACAGTAAAAGCAACAATTCAAACGTATTTGTTTTCATAAAATACCTTTTTTCTCTTTGGTCAGGTCCGAAAACCGTGAATAAATGTTCTTCCAATGACCTTAAATCTGATAGTGTCATTTCTAACTTAATCAGCTACACTTCTTCTGATTCTGCAACTTCCTCATTACGTTTGCTGCTTTCTGCTATGTTTTCTGACCTATCAATCAACTCGATATACAACTATAAACCAAGATTTTCCCCCTTCTCGTTTATTCCAATAGGAGGAAGTACTAAGTCATCGTCCAGAAAGGGTAAGTGCAGACATTTTGTCTACTCATTTTTGTGCTCCGTAGATAAGCACGGATGATCAGTAAAAGTAATCATTTCGCCATACATTGTGTACTTTTCACATTATTATCGCGCATGTCCGTTTTTCTTTTATGCTTAATCAGGCACAGTTTTTCAAAACGTACCGAGTGTTGATTGGAAAATCCCCTACTTAACATTGGCTTTTCCAGATGCTTAATTTTCTAGAATTACCAACAGAAAATGAATTCAATGTGCCAAGAAATCAAATGAATTGTTAAAGATGAAATCAACTTTTAACGGGGTCTATGCACACGGGGATAGGCTCGTAAATATTTTACAAAAAAGGTAGAAAACGGCAAACAATTTTTAGTCGTGACCATATTTAACATCGATAAAATGCTTCATTATTCACCCTTATCAACATAACTTCAAATTTCGGTTTAACACCTTCATTGACGAGTTCACATCATAATTGTGATGATTTGTTTTGTTTTCTCTATTCACCAGGAGGCAAGAAAGTCAAGAAACCCAAGAAACCCAAGAATCAGGGAGGTACGTTAAGTCTAGTTCCTGACGTTGAAAATAATTGTACTCCCTTGCCTAATTTATCAATATGTAAAACCAATTTCAACCGTTCTTAAAGGGATTGGACAGAATTGGTAAGACAAAATACACTTCAAGATCACAGATTCACATAAACCTTACACAGTATAATGGTGATGATAGGAGAAATAGAAATAATGGTGATGATAGGAGAAAACATCCCATGAAATGTTTTTGTCTGAAATGCCATATTCGTTGAGAAATAAATGAAACTATTTTCCGATTGGAATAAATCGCTTCGAAGCGTTTTATTCATTCGTTGAAATGTGTAAACGGGTTTTCACTATTTTCTCATGACCCAGATGGCTGATTGACCTCAAACTTCCACAGGTTTGTCAGTTAAGGTATATGATGGATTACAAAATGGCATTTCACTGTCAGCAACGGTTTTGCGGCAAAAACCAGTTCTCTACCATCCCTTTAACGTTGACATGTTGCTGCATTGCATCCTTATCAACAGTAAAAGCAACAATTCAAACGTATTTGTTTTCATAAAATACCTTTTTTCTCTTTGGTCAGGTCCGAAAACCGTGAATAAATGTTCTTCCAATGACCTTAAATCTGATAGTGTCATTTCTAACTTAATCAGCTACACTTCTTCTGATTCTGCAACTTCCTCATTCCGTTTGCTGCTTTCTGCTATGTTTTCTACCTATCAATCAACTCGATATACAACTATAAACCAAGATTTTCCCCCTTCTCGTTTATTCCAATAGGAGGAAGTACTAAGTCATCGTCCAGAAAGGGTAAGTGCAGAAATTTTGTCTACTCATTTTTGTGCTCCGTAGATAAGCACGGATGATCAGTAAAAGTAATCATGTCGCCATACATTGTGTACTTTTCACATTATTATCGCGCATGTCCGTTTTTCTTTTATGCTTAATCAGGCACAGTTTTTCAAAACGTACCGAGTGTTGATTGGAAAATCTCCTACTTAACATTGGCTTTTCCAGATGCTTAATTTTCTAGAATTACCAAAAGAAAATGAATTCAATGTGCCAAGAAATCAAATGAATTGTTAAAGATGAAATCAACTTTTAACGGGGTCTATTGCACACGGGGATAGGCTCGTAAATATTTTACAAAAAAGGTAGAAAACGGCAAACAATTTTTAGTCGTGACCATATTTAACATCGATAAAATGCTTCATTATTCACCCTTATCAACATAACTTCAAATTTCGGTTTAACACCTTCATTGACGAGTTCACATCATAATTGTGATGATTTGTTTTGTTTTCTCTATTCACCAGGAGGCAAGAAAGTCAAGAAACCCAAGAAACCCAAGAAACAGGGAGGTACGTTAAGTCTAGTTCCTGACGTTGAAAATAATTGTACTCCCTTGCCTAATTTATCAATATGTAAAACCAATTTCAACCGTTCTTAAAGGGATTGGACAGAATTGGTAAGACAAAATACACTTCAAGATCACAGATTCACATAAACCTTACACAGTATAATGGTGATGATAGGAGAAATAGAAATAATGGTGATGATAGGAGAAAACATCCCATGAAATGTTTTTGTCTGAAATGCCATATTCGTTGAGAAATAAATGAAACTATTTTCCGATTGGAATAAATCGCTTCGAAGCGTTTTATTCATTCGTTGAAATGTGTAAACGGGTTTTCACTATTTTCTCATGACCCAGATGGCTGATTGACCTCAAACTTCCACAGGTTTGTCAGTTAAGGTATATGATGGATTACAAAATGGCATTTCACTGTCAGCAACGGTTTTGTGGCAAAAACCAGTTCTCTACCATCCCTTTAACGTTGACATGTTGCTGCATTGCATCCTTATCAACAGTAAAAGCAACAATTCAAACGTATTTGTTTTCATAAAATACCTTTTTTCTCTTTGGTCAGGTCCGAAAACCGTGAATAAATGTTCTTCCAATGACCTTAAATCTGATAGTGTCATTTCTAACTTAATCAGCTACACTTCTTCTGATTCTGCAACTTCCTCATTCCGTTTGCTGCTTTCTGCTATGTTTTCTACCTATCAATCAACTCGATATACAACTATAAACCAAGATTTTCCCCCTTCTCGTTTATTCCAATAGGAGGAAGTACTAAGTCATCGTCCAGAAAGGGTAAGTGCAGAAATTTTGTCTACTCATTTTTGTGCTCCGTAGATAAGCACGGATGATCAGTAAAAGTAATCATGTCGCCATACATTGTGTACTTTTCACATTATTATCGCGCATGTCCGTTTTTCTTTTATGCTTAATCAGGCACAGTTTTTCAAAACGTACCGAGTGTTGATTGGAAAATCTCCTACTTAACATTGGCTTTTCCAGATGCTTAATTTTCTAGAATTACCAAAAGAAAATGAATTCAATGTGCCAAGAAATCAAATGAATTGTTAAAGATGAAATCAACTTTTAACGGGGTCTATTGCACACGGGGATAGGCTCGTAAATATTTTACAAAAAAGGTAGAAAACGGCAAACAATTTTTAGTCGTGACCATATTTAACATCGATAAAATGCTTCATTATTCACCCTTATCAACATAACTTCAAATTTCGGTTTAACACCTTCATTGACGAGTTCACATCATAATTGTGATGATTTGTTTTGTTTTCTCTATTCACCAGGAGGCAAGAAAGTCAAGAAACCCAAGAAACCCAAGAAACAGGGAGGTACGTTAAGTCTAGTTCCTGACGTTGAAAATAATTGTACTCCCTTGCCTAATTTATCAATATGTAAAACCAATTTCAACCGTTCTTAAAGGGATTGGACAGAATTGGTAAGACAAAATACACTTCAAGATCACAGATTCACATAAACCTTACACAGTATAATGGTGATGATAGGAGAAATAGAAATAATGGTGATGATAGGAGAAAACATCCCATGAAATGTTTTTGTCTGAAATGCCATATTCGTTGAGAAATAAATGAAACTATTTTCCGATTGGAATAAATCGCTTCGAAGCGTTTTATTCATTCGTTGAAATGTGTAAACGGGTTTTCACTATTTTCTCATGACCCAGATGGCTGATTGACCTCAAACTTCCACAGGTTTGTCAGTTAAGGTATATGATGGATTACAAAATGGCATTTCACTGTCAGCAACGGTTTTGTGGCAAAAACCAGTTCTCTACCATCCCTTTAACGTTGACACGTTGCTGCATTGCATCCTTATCAACAGTAAAAGCAACAATTCAAACGTATTTGTTTTCATAAAATACCTTTTTTCTCTTTGGTCAGGTCCGAAAACCGTGAATAAATGTTCTTCCAATGACCTTAAATCTGATAGTGTCATTTCTAACTTAATCAGCTACACTTCTTCTGATTCTGCAACTTCCTCATTCCGTTTGCTGCTTTCTGCTATGTTTTCTACCTATCAATCAACTCGATATACAACTATAAACCAAGATTTTCCCCCTTCTCGTTTATTCCAATAGGAGGAAGTACTAAGTCATCGTCCAGAAAGGGTAAGTGCAGAAATTTTGTCTACTCATTTTTGTGCTCCGTAGATAAGCACGGATGATCAGTAAAAGTAATCATGTCGCCATACATTGTGTACTTTTCACATTATTATCGCGCATGTCCGTTTTTCTTTTATGCTTAATCAGGCACAGTTTTTCAAAACGTACCGAGTGTTGATTGGAAAATCCCCTACTTAACATTGGCTTTTCCAGATGCTTAATTTTCTAGAATTACCAAAAGAAAATGAATTCAATGTGCCAAGAAATCAAATGAATTGTTAAAGATGAAATCAACTTTTAACGGGGTCTATGCACACGGGGATAGGCTCGTAAATATTTTACAAAAAAGGTAGAAAACGGCAAACAATTTTTAGTCGTGACCATATTTAACATCGATAAAATGCTTCATTATTCACCCTTATCAACATAACTTCAAATTTCGGTTTAACACCTTCATTGACGAGTTCACATCATAATTGTGATGATTTGTTTTGTTTTCTCTATTCACCAGGAGGCAAGAAAGTCAAGAAACCCAAGAAACCCAAGAAACAGGGAGGTACGTTAAGTCTAGTTCCTGACGTTGAAAATAATTGTACTCCCTTGCCTAATTTATCAATAAGTAAAACCAATTTCAACCGTTCTTAAAGGGATTGGACAGAATTGGTAAGACAAAATACACTTCAAGATCACAGATTCACATAAACCTTACACAGTATAATGGTGATGATAGGAGAAATAGAAATAATGGTGATGATAGGAGAAAACATCCCATGAAATGTTTTTGTCTGAAATGCCATATTCGTTGAGAAATAAATGAAACTATTTTCCGATTGGAATAAATCGCTTCGAAGCGTTTTATTCATTCGTTGAAATGTGTAAACGGGTTTTCACTATTTTCTCATGACCCAGATGGCTGATTGACCTCAAACTTCCACAGGTTTGTCAGTTAAGGTATATGATGGATTACAAAATGGCATTTCACTGTCAGCAACGGTTTTGTGGCAAAAACCAGTTCTCTACCATCCCTTTAACGTTGACATGTTGCTGCATTGCATCCTTATCAACAGTAAAAGCAACAATTCAAACGTATTTGTTTTCATAAAATACCTTTTTTCTCTTTGGTCAGGTCCGAAAACCGTGAATAAATGTTCTTCCAATGACCTTAAATCTGATAGTGTCATTTCTAACTTAATCAGCTACACTTCTTCTGATTCTGCAACTTCCTCATTCCGTTTGCTGCTTTCTGCTATGTTTTCTACCTATCAATCAACTCGATATACAACTATAAACCAAGATTTTCCCCCTTCTCGTTTATTCCAATAGGAGGAAGTACTAAGTCATCGTCCAGAAAGGGTAAGTGCAGAAATTTTGTCTACTCATTTTTGTGCTCCGTAGATAAGCACGGATGATCAGTAAAAGTAATCATGTCGCCATACATTGTGTACTTTTCACATTATTATCGCGCATGTCCGTTTTTCTTTTATGCTTAATCAGGCACAGTTTTTCAAAACGTACCGAGTGTTGATTGGAAAATCTCCTACTTAACATTGGCTTTTCCAGATGCTTAATTTTCTAGAATTACCAAAAGAAAATGAATTCAATGTGCCAAGAAATCAAATGAATTGTTAAAGATGAAATCAACTTTTAACGGGGTCTATTGCACACGGGGATAGGCTCGTAAATATTTTACAAAAAAGGTAGAAAACGGCAAACAATTTTTAGTCGTGACCATATTTAACATCGATAAAATGCTTCATTATTCACCCTTATCAACATAACTTCAAATTTCGGTTTAACACCTTCATTGACGAGTTCACATCATAATTGTGATGATTTGTTTTGTTTTCTCTATTCACCAGGAGGCAAGAAAGTCAAGAAACCCAAGAAACCCAAGAAACAGGGAGGTACGTTAAGTCTAGTTCCTGACGTTGAAAATAATTGTACTCCCTTGCCTAATTTATCAATATGTAAAACCAATTTCAACCGTTCTTAAAGGGATTGGACAGAATTGGTAAGACAAAATACACTTCAAGATCACAGATTCACATAAACCTTACACAGTATAATGGTGATGATAGGAGAAATAGAAATAATGGTGATGATAGGAGAAAACATCCCATGAAATGTTTTTGTCTGAAATGCCATATTCGTTGAGAAATAAATGAAACTATTTTCCGATTGGAATAAATCGCTTCGAAGCGTTTTATTCATTCGTTGAAATGTGTAAACGGGTTTTCACTATTTTCTCATGACCCAGATGGCTGATTGACCTCAAACTTCCACAGGTTTGTCAGTTAAGGTATATGATGGATTACAAAATGGCATTTCACTGTCAGCAACGGTTTTGTGGCAAAAACCAGTTCTCTACCATCCCTTTAACGTTGACACGTTGCTGCATTGCATCCTTATCAACAGTAAAAGCAACAATTCAAACGTATTTGTTTTCATAAAATACCTTTTTTCTCTTTGGTCAGGTCCGAAAACCGTGAATAAATGTTCTTCCAATGACCTTAAATCTGATAGTGTCATTTCTAACTTAATCAGCTACACTTCTTCTGATTCTGCAACTTCCTCATTCCGTTTGCTGCTTTCTGCTATGTTTTCTACCTATCAATCAACTCGATATACAACTATAAACCAAGATTTTCCCCCTTCTCGTTTATTCCAATAGGAGGAAGTACTAAGTCATCGTCCAGAAAGGGTAAGTGCAGAAATTTTGTCTACTCATTTTTGTGCTCCGTAGATAAGCACGGATGATCAGTAAAAGTAATCATGTCGCCATACATTGTGTACTTTTCACATTATTATCGCGCATGTCCGTTTTTCTTTTATGCTTAATCAGGCACAGTTTTTCAAAACGTACCGAGTGTTGATTGGAAAATCCCCTACTTAACATTGGCTTTTCCAGATGCTTAATTTTCTAGAATTACCAAAAGAAAATGAATTCAATGTGCCAAGAAATCAAATGAATTGTTAAAGATGAAATCAACTTTTAACGGGGTCTATGCACACGGGGATAGGCTCGTAAATATTTTACAAAAAAGGTAGAAAACGGCAAACAATTTTTAGTCGTGACCATATTTAACATCGATAAAATGCTTCATTATTCACCCTTATCAACATAACTTCAAATTTCGGTTTAACACCTTCATTGACGAGTTCACATCATAATTGTGATGATTTGTTTTGTTTTCTCTATTCACCAGGAGGCAAGAAAGTCAAGAAACCCAAGAAACCCAAGAAACAGGGAGGTACGTTAAGTCTAGTTCCTGACGTTGAAAATAATTGTACTCCCTTGCCTAATTTATCAATATGTAAAACCAATTTCAACCGTTCTTAAAGGGATTGGACAGAATTGGTAAGACAAAATACACTTCAAGATCACAGATTCACATAAACCTTACACAGTATAATGGTGATGATAGGAGAAATAGAAATAATGGTGATGATAGGAGAAAACATCCCATGAAATGTTTTTGTCTGAAATGCCATATTCGTTGAGAAATAAATGAAACTATTTTCCGATTGGAATAAATCGCTTCGAAGCGTTTTATTCATTCGTTGAAATGTGTAAACGGGTTTTCACTATTTTCTCATGACCCAGATGGCTGATTGACCTCAAACTTCCACAGGTTTGTCAGTTAAGGTATATGATGGATTACAAAATGGCATTTCACTGTCAGCAACGGTTTTGCGGCAAAAACCAGTTCTCTACCATCCCTTTAACGTTGACATGTTGCTGCATTGCATCCTTATCAACAGTAAAAGCAACAATTCAAACGTATTTGTTTTCATAAAATACCTTTTTTCTCTTTGGTCAGGTCCGAAAACCGTGAATAAATGTTCTTCCAATGACCTTAAATCTGATAGTGTCATTTCTAACTTAATCAGCTACACTTCTTCTGATTCTGCAACTTCCTCATTCCGTTTGCTGCTTTCTGCTATGTTTTCTACCTATCAATCAACTCGATATACAACTATAAACCAAGATTTTCCCCCTTCTCGTTTATTCCAATAGGAGGAAGTACTAAGTCATCGTCCAGAAAGGGTAAGTGCAGAAATTTTGTCTACTCATTTTTGTGCTCCGTAGATAAGCACGGATGATCAGTAAAAGTAATCATGTCGCCATACATTGTGTACTTTTCACATTATTATCGCGCATGTCCGTTTTTCTTTTATGCTTAATCAGGCACAGTTTTTCAAAACGTACCGAGTGTTGATTGGAAAATCCCCTACTTAACATTGGCTTTTCCAGATGCTTAATTTTCTAGAATTACCAAAAGAAAATGAATTCAATGTGCCAAGAAATCAAATGAATTGTTAAAGATGAAATCAACTTTTAACGGGGTCTATGCACACGGGGATAGGCTCGTAAATATTTTACAAAAAAGGTAGAAAACGGCAAACAATTTTTAGTCGTGACCATATTTAACATCGATAAAATGCTTCATTATTCACCCTTATCAACATAACTTCAAATTTCGGTTTAACACCTTCATTGACGAGTTCACATCATAATTGTGATGATTTGTTTTGTTTTCTCTATTCACCAGGAGGCAAGAAAGTCAAGAAACCCAAGAAACCCAAGAAACAGGGAGGTACGTTAAGTCTAGTTCCTGACGTTGAAAATAATTGTACTCCCTTGCCTAATTTATCAATATGTAAAACCAATTTCAACCGTTCTTAAAGGGATTGGACAGAATTGGTAAGACAAAATACACTTCAAGATCACAGATTCACATAAACCTTACACAGTATAATGGTGATGATAGGAGAAATAGAAATAATGGTGATGATAGGAGAAAACATCCCATGAAATGTTTTTGTCTGAAATGCCATATTCGTTGAGAAATAAATGAAACTATTTTCCGATTGGAATAAATCGCTTCGAAGCGTTTTATTCATTCGTTGAAATGTGTAAACGGGTTTTCACTATTTTCTCATGACCCAGATGGCTGATTGACCTCAAACTTCCACAGGTTTGTCAGTTAAGGTATATGATGGATTACAAAATGGCATTTCACTGTCAGCAACGGTTTTGTGGCAAAAACCAGTTCTCTACCATCCCTTTAACGTTGACACGTTGCTGCATTGCATCCTTATCAACAGTAAAAGCAACAATTCAAACGTATTTGTTTTCATAAAATACCTTTTTTCTCTTTGGTCAGGTCCGAAAACCGTGAATAAATGTTCTTCCAATGACCTTAAATCTGATAGTGTCATTTCTAACTTAATCAGCTACACTTCTTCTGATTCTGCAACTTCCTCATTCCGTTTGCTGCTTTCTGCTATGTTTTCTACCTATCAATCAACTCGATATACAACTATAAACCAAGATTTTCCCCCTTCTCGTTTATTCCAATAGGAGGAAGTACTAAGTCATCGTCCAGAAAGGGTAAGTGCAGAAATTTTGTCTACTCATTTTTGTGCTCCGTAGATAAGCACGGATGATCAGTAAAAGTAATCATGTCGCCATACATTGTGTACTTTTCACATTATTATCGCGCATGTCCGTTTTTCTTTTATGCTTAATCAGGCACAGTTTTTCAAAACGTACCGAGTGTTGATTGGAAAATCCCCTACTTAACATTGGCTTTTCCAGATGCTTAATTTTCTAGAATTACCAAAAGAAAATGAATTCAATGTGCCAAGAAATCAAATGAATTGTTAAAGATGAAATCAACTTTTAACGGGGTCTATGCACACGGGGATAGGCTCGTAAATATTTTACAAAAAAGGTAGAAAACGGCAAACAATTTTTAGTCGTGACCATATTTAACATCGATAAAATGCTTCATTATTCACCCTTATCAACATAACTTCAAATTTCGGTTTAACACCTTCATTGACGAGTTCACATCATAATTGTGATGATTTGGTTTGTTTTCTCTATTCACCAGGAGGCAAGAAAGTCAAGAAACCCAAGAAACCCAAGAAACAGGGAGGTACGTTAAGTCTAGTTCCTGACGTTGAAAATAATTGTACTCCCTTGCCTAATTTATCAATATGTAAAACCAATTTCAACCGTTCTTAAAGGGATTGGACAGAATTGGTAAGACAAAATACACTTCAAGATCACAGATTCACATAAACCTTACACAGTATAATGGTGATGATAGGAGAAATAGAAATAATGGTGATGATAGGAGAAAACATCCCATGAAATGTTTTTGTCTGAAATGCCATATTCGTTGAGAAATAAATGAAACTATTTTCCGATTGGAATAAATCGCTTCGAAGCGTTTTATTCATTCGTTGAAATGTGTAAACGGGTTTTCACTATTTTCTCATGACCCAGATGGCTGATTGACCTCAAACTTCCACAGGTTTGTCAGTTAAGGTATATGATGGATTACAAAATGGCATTTCACTGTCAGCAACGGTTTTGTGGCAAAAACCAGTTCTCTACCATCCCTTTAACGTTGACACGTTGCTGCATTGCATCCTTATCAACAGTAAAAGCAACAATTCAAACGTATTTGTTTTCATAAAATACCTTTTTTCTCTTTGGTCAGGTCCGAAAACCGTGAATAAATGTTCTTCCAATGACCTTAAATCTGATAGTGTCATTTCTAACTTAATCAGCTACACTTCTTCTGATTCTGCAACTTCCTCATTCCGTTTGCTGCTTTCTGCTATGTTTTCTACCTATCAATCAACTCGATATACAACTATAAACCAAGATTTTCCCCCTTCTCGTTTATTCCAATAGGAGGAAGTACTAAGTCATCGTCCAGAAAGGGTAAGTGCAGAAATTTTGTCTACTCATTTTTGTGCTCCGTAGATAAGCACGGATGATCAGTAAAAGTAATCATGTCGCCATACATTGTGTACTTTTCACATTATTATCGCGCATGTCCGTTTTTCTTTTATGCTTAATCAGGCACAGTTTTTCAAAACGTACCGAGTGTTGATTGGAAAATCCCCTACTTAACATTGGCTTTTCCAGATGCTTAATTTTCTAGAATTACCAAAAGAAAATGAATTCAATGTGCCAAGAAATCAAATGAATTGTTAAAGATGAAATCAACTTTTAACGGGGTCTATGCACACGGGGATAGGCTCGTAAATATTTTACAAAAAAGGTAGAAAACGGCAAACAATTTTTAGTCGTGACCATATTTAACATCGATAAAATGCTTCATTATTCACCCTTATCAACATAACTTCAAATTTCGGTTTAACACCTTCATTGACGAGTTCACATCATAATTGTGATGATTTGGTTTGTTTTCTCTATTCACCAGGAGGCAAGAAAGTCAAGAAACCCAAGAAACCCAAGAAACAGGGAGGTACGTTAAGTCTAGTTCCTGACGTTGAAAATAATTGTACTCCCTTGCCTAATTTATCAATATGTAAAACCAATTTCAACCGTTCTTAAAGGGATTGGACAGAATTGGTAAGACAAAATACACTTCAAGATCACAGATTCACATAAACCTTACACAGTATAATGGTGATGATAGGAGAAATAGAAATAATGGTGATGATAGGAGAAAACATCCCATGAAATGTTTTTGTCTGAAATGCCATATTCGTTGAGAAATAAATGAAACTATTTTCCGATTGGAATAAATCGCTTCGAAGCGTTTTATTCATTCGTTGAAATGTGTAAACGGGTTTTCACTATTTTCTCATGACCCAGATGGCTGATTGACCTCAAACTTCCACAGGTTTGTCAGTTAAGGTATATGATGGATTACAAAATGGCATTTCACTGTCAGCAACGGTTTTGTGGCAAAAACCAGTTCTCTACCATCCCTTTAACGTTGACACGTTGCTGCATTGCATCCTTATCAACAGTAAAAGCAACAATTCAAACGTATTTGTTTTCATAAAATACCTTTTTTCTCTTTGGTCAGGTCCGAAAACCGTGAATAAATGTTCTTCCAATGACCTTAAATCTGATAGTGTCATTTCTAACTTAATCAGCTACACTTCTTCTGATTCTGCAACTTCCTCATTCCGTTTGCTGCTTTCTGCTATGTTTTCTACCTATCAATCAACTCGATATACAACTATAAACCAAGATTTTCCCCCTTCTCGTTTATTCCAATAGGAGGAAGTACTAAGTCATCGTCCAGAAAGGGTAAGTGCAGAAATTTTGTCTACTCATTTTTGTGCTCCGTAGATAAGCACGGATGATCAGTAAAAGTAATCATGTCGCCATACATTGTGTACTTTTCACATTATTATCGCGCATGTCCGTTTTTCTTTTATGCTTAATCAGGCACAGTTTTTCAAAACGTACCGAGTGTTGATTGGAAAATCCCCTACTTAACATTGGCTTTTCCAGATGCTTAATTTTCTAGAATTACCAAAAGAAAATGAATTCAATGTGCCAAGAAATCAAATGAATTGTTAAAGATGAAATCAACTTTTAACGGGGTCTATGCACACGGGGATAGGCTCGTAAATATTTTACAAAAAAGGTAGAAAACGGCAAACAATTTTTAGTCGTGACCATATTTAACATCGATAAAATGCTTCATTATTCACCCTTATCAACATAACTTCAAATTTCGGTTTAACACCTTCATTGACGAGTTCACATCATAATTGTGATGATTTGGTTTGTTTTCTCTATTCACCAGGAGGCAAGAAAGTCAAGAAACCCAAGAAACCCAAGAAACAGGGAGGTACGTTAAGTCTAGTTCCTGACGTTGAAAATAATTGTACTCCCTTGCCTAATTTATCAATATGTAAAACCAATTTCAACCGTTCTTAAAGGGATTGGACAGAATTGGTAAGACAAAATACACTTCAAGATCACAGATTCACATAAACCTTACACAGTATAATGGTGATGATAGGAGAAATAGAAATAATGGTGATGATAGGAGAAAACATCCCATGAAATGTTTTTGTCTGAAATGCCATATTCGTTGAGAAATAAATGAAACTATTTTCCGATTGGAATAAATCGCTTCGAAGCGTTTTATTCATTCGTTGAAATGTGTAAACGGGTTTTCACTATTTTCTCATGACCCAGATGGCTGATTGACCTCAAACTTCCACAGGTTTGTCAGTTAAGGTATATGATGGATTACAAAATGGCATTTCACTGTCAGCAACGGTTTTGCGGCAAACACCAGTTCTCTACCATCCCTTTAACGTTGACATGTTGCTGCATTGCATCCTTATCAACAGTAAAAGCAACAATTCAAACGTATTTGTTTTCATAAAATACCTTTTTTCTCTTTGGTCAGGTCCGAAAACCGTGAATAAATGTTCTTCCAATGACCTTAAATCTGATAGTGTCATTTCTAACTTAATCAGCTACACTTCTTCTGATTCTGCAACTTCCTCATTCCGTTTGCTGCTTTCTGCTATGTTTTCTACCTATCAATCAACTCGATATACAACTATAAACCAAGATTTTCCCCCTTCTCGTTTATTCCAATAGGAGGAAGTACTAAGTCATCGTCCAGAAAGGGTAAGTGCAGAAATTTTGTCTACTCATTTTTGTGCTCCGTAGATAAGCACGGATGATCAGTAAAAGTAATCATGTCGCCATACATTGTGTACTTTTCACATTATTATCGCGCATGTCCGTTTTTCTTTTATGCTTAATCAGGCACAGTTTTTCAAAACGTACCGAGTGTTGATTGGAAAATCCCCTACTTAACATTGGCTTTTCCAGATGCTTAATTTTCTAGAATTACCAAAAGAAAATAAATTCAATGTGCCAAGAAATCAAATGAATTGTTAAAGATGAAATCAACTTTTAACGGGGTCTATGCACACGGGGATAGGCTCGTAAATATTTTACAAAAAAGGTAGAAAACGGCAAACAATTTTTAGTCGTGACCATATTTAACATCGATAAAATGCTTCATTATTCACCCTTATCAACATAACTTCAAATTTCGGTTTAACACCTTCATTGACGAGTTCACATCATAATTGTGATGATTTGTTTTGTTTTCTCTATTCACCAGGAGGCAAGAAAGTCAAGAAACCCAAGAAACCCAAGAAACAGGGAGGTACGTTAAGTCTAGTTCCTGACGTTGAAAATAATTGTACTCCCTTGCCTAATTTATCAATATGTAAAACCAATTTCAACCGTTCTTAAAGGGATTGGACAGAATTGGTAAGACAAAATACACTTCAAGATCACAGATTCACATAAACCTTACACAGTATAATGGTGATGATAGGAGAAATAGAAATAATGGTGATGATAGGAGAAAACATCCCATGAAATGTTTTTGTCTGAAATGCCATATTCGTTGAGAAATAAATGAAACTATTTTCCGATTGGAATAAATCGCTTCGAAGCGTTTTATTCATTCGTTGAAATGTGTAAACGGGTTTTCACTATTTTCTTATGACCCAGATGGCTGATTGACCTCAAACTTCCACAGGTTTGTCAGTTAAGGTATATGATGGATTACAAAATGGCATTTCACTGTCAGCAACGGTTTTGTGGCAAAAACCAGTTCTCTACCATCCCTTGAACGTTGACATGTTGCTGCATTGCATCCTTATCAACAGTAAAAGCAACAATTCAAACGTATTTGTTTTCATAAAATACCTTTTTTCTCTTTGGTCAGGTCCGAAAACCGTGAATAAATGTTCTTCCAATGACCTTAAATCTGATAGTGTCATTTCTAACTTAATCAGCTACACTTCTTCTGATTCTGCAACTTCCTCATTCCGTTTGCTGCTTTCTGCTATGTTTTCTGACCTATCAATCAACTCGATATACAACTATAAACCAAGATTTTCCCCCTTCTCGTTTATTCCAATAGGAGGAAGTACTAAGTCATCGTCCAGAAAGGGTAAGTGCAGAAATTTTGTCTACTCATTTTTGTGCTCCGTAGATAAGCACGGATGATCAGTAAAAGTAATCATGTCGCCATACATTGTGTACTTTTCACATTATTATCGCGCATGTCCGTTTTTCTTTTATGCTTAATCAGGCACAGTTTTTCAAAACGTACCGAGTGTTGATTGGAAAATCCCCTACTTAACATTGGCTTTTCCAGATGCTTAATTTTCTAGAATTACCAAAAGAAAATGAATTCAATGTGCCAAGAAATCAAATGAATTGTTAAAGATGAAATCAACTTTTAACGGGGTCTATGCACACGGGGATAGGCTCGTAAATATTTTACAAAAAAGGTAGAAAACGGCAAACAATTTTTAGTCGTGACCATATTTAACATCGATAAAATGCTTCATTATTCACCCTTATCAACATAACTTCAAATTTCGGTTTAACACCTTCATTGACGAGTTCACATCATAATTGTGATGATTTGTTTTGTTTTCTCTATTCACCAGGAGGCAAGAAAGTCAAGAAACCCAAGAAACCCAAGAAACAGGGAGGTACGTTAAGTCTAGTTCCTGACGTTGAAAATAATTGTACTCCCTTGCCTAATTTATCAATATGTAAAACCAATTTCAACCGTTCTTAAAGGGATTGGACAGAATTGGTAAGACAAAATACACTTCAAGATCACAGATTCACATAAACCTTACACAGTATAATGGTGATGATAGGAGAAATAGAAATAATGGTGATGATAGGAGAAAACATCCCATGAAATGTTTTTGTCTGAAATGCCATATTCGTTGAGAAATAAATGAAACTATTTTCCGATTGGAATAAATCGCTTCGAAGCGTTTTATTCATTCGTTGAAATGTGTAAACGGGTTTTCACTATTTTCTCATGACCCAGATGGCTGATTGACCTCAAACTTCCACAGGTTTGTCAGTTAAGGTATATGATGGATTACAAAATGGCATTTCACTGTCAGCAACGGTTTTGTGGCAAAAACCAGTTCCCTACCATCCCTTTAACGTTGACATGTTGCTGCATTGCATCCTTATCAACAGTAAAAGCAACAATTCAAACGTATTTGTTTTCATAAAATACCTTTTTTCTCTTTGGTCAGGTCCGAAAACCGTGAATAAATGTTCTTCCAATGACCTTAAATCTGATAGTGTCATTTCTAACTTAATCAGCTACACTTCTTCTGATTCTGCAACTTCCTCATTACGTTTGCTGCTTTCTGCTATGTTTTCTGACCTATCAATCAACTCGATATACAACTATAAACCAAGATTTTCCCCCTTCTCGTTTATTCCAATAGGAGGAAGTACTAAGTCATCGTCCAGAAAGGGTAAGTGCAGACATTTTCAGACACTATCAGATAAGCACGGATGATCAGTAAAAGTAATCATGTCGCCATACATTGTGTACTTTTCACATTATTATCGCGCATGTCCGTTTTTCTTTTATGCTTAATCAGGCACAGTTTTTCAAAACGTACCGAGTGTTGATTGGAAAATCCCCTACTTAACATTGGCTTTTCCAGATGCTTAATTTTCTTAAGAGAGAAAAGAGAAAAGACTTAAGAAATACTTTGGCTGTTTTTCACTGTTTTCTCAAAAAGTGGGCACCGTATGGGACTATATATGTCTTGATATTTTTGCCACTGAATCTGTTTTTATTTGATAAAAACCAAAGTATGATATACTACCTTTACATTTAGAATATTGCTTCTTTAAATATATTTCCTGACGTTGAACATAATTTTGCTCCCTTGCCTCTTATTAACTGTGTAATCCATTTCAATTATAACTTCATCCTAGAGTTCAAACAACAAAAACCGTTTATACATTTTCCCTTTCTGTGATTACGGGCTCACTTTCAATGACGATCAGTAGTTAATTTTTCAGTTACCTAACGGCTATGAAGAGAGTATGTAGATGTATTATGGTCGCGCTTTCTGGTGTGTGTGAACCAGTGGCGTCGCCAAGGGGGGGGGGGGCAGGGGGGGGGGGCACGTGCCCCCGCTGAAAAATCTTGTGCCCCCCCCCCTTGTGCCCCCCCCCCCATTTGAGATTTGGGTTGGTGAAAAAAAATATAATATATATTGTAGTGCCCCCCCAACAATTGCTAGTGCCCCCCTTGTGCCCCCCCCCCCCCCCCCCCCCCGACTCAAAAGTCTGGTGACGCCACTGGTGTGAACGCACCTTATTAGTGGCCGGTGCGCGAATCGCAATTACAATCGCACTAATCTACATGCACACTATAGCTGTACATACATACCATCGTTTCTTGTGTTGTTTCCATTACATTCAACAATATATTTCAATGTTTATGAAACGTTGTGTACAAATTGCGGTTGGTTTTATGCCTGGCTTTGATGGCTCTCCATAGTTTCCGCCATCTTGGTTGGCAAAAACTCGGGCTGAGACGTTGCCAAAAAAAAAAGGTCTATATTAATTTGTATTCTGGCAATGACACAGAATGGAGTTGCTTCGTCTCGTGCAAACTTTTTAAACACAATTGTTTGTCTTTGCTTACCAGAGTTAGATACTTTGAAGACCTCTACAATAGATGAAAATGTGTATTCTGATAAGATCAGGCCACTTACTCCAAGCGGTTTGAGTAAAATATGCATAACTGCAAACTCCGATGACGTGCTGTACTTGAGTCTTTTTAACACCAAAACCCAAGATTTCAACCAGCTCGGGCAGTACGGAATTAGTAAGTCACCTCAATAATGATTTATTATGTTATGTTTCTATGTTTCAAATTTTTTACGTTTCTTTGTTTTAGAGTTGTGTACGTTTTTATTGAATCAAAAATGGTATTTAATCATTAACGAAGGGAACAATACACGACCATAATTATGCGATATTAAAAAGACAAATGGGAAACGAGAAATGTGAAAACAAGTAGAGCAGAAGGTTTAAGTCGTGGGACCTCGCACTTCAAGGAGCAATTTGAGATGAGCAGACCCGCAAAATGGCGGTATTGATTTATGATGCAGCCTCCACAATCCCAGCACATTGGTTGATTATCCATGTAATAGGTATTATTCATTGCATTAAGATATTTACTGAAATTAATTGCCACTATGTCGTCAAGCGGAGAGAGAATACATAAATATATCCAGACAAATTAACGTCCTTACTTTTACTTGCCCTGGTTGGTATACAATACCAAATCGCAGACTAGACTATTAACGGCCAATTCAGTGTGCATTCATTATATCATTATCATACATTTACATGTTTGTTTCTGTTGTTTCTATACAGCACTGTCACAGAAGGAAATGTCGTACTATACTAAAGACGAGAAGTTTCTTGATAAACGAGGAGAAAGAGAACTGTCTCCTGATGTGTTTAATGAAAAACAAGACATCTGCATAGAGATGAAAGAAAATGTGATCATCATTTCGTCGCCGGAAGATAATGAACTATGGAGACTTCCCACTGATTTCTCCAGTGTGCAAGTTGGATTCAGTTCCAGTAAGGTAGCTACATGGACCATCTATAAACAGTAAACAGGTGAGGAAATGTGCAATAACAATCTTACGTTTACAATATTTGAAATGCTGCGACGTTATTAGAGCAAAACATTCGAAAGGGACACCAGTGTGCTTTACTTATTATTGTATGCGTGTCGTCACGTTTCTGCCCGGAACCGAAGCTATAGGTTTCTCATCTCCACACACCAACAAAGTTCTTTGTTTTCTGATCATTAGTTCATGTCGGTTTCATTTGTAATCTCTACTTTCCACACACATTCTTTCGCAGTGATTAGACCATGTTGCATTTATTATAAGCTCTACAAGTAAACTAAAAACAGATTAAGATATGCATGATTCTGGAATTGTGTTGTACATTTAACCACATCTGAAATTGGTCAATACACAGCCCCTTCATCTATGTTTCGTCAGGCACAATTTTTCAATGCGTACTGCGTGTTGGTTCGAAAATCCCCTAATTATTCATTAGTTTTCCAGACGCTATGTTTTGTAAAATTACTTAAACAACTAAACTTAGAAATAAATAAAATGCCAGCTGAGATATAATTAATTGTACATTTATTATAATTAAACAGGTGTTTTGCAGAAAGGAACAAGTCTAGATATTCTCGAAAACACTTTCTTTTCTGTGGTCTTGTGTCCCGTTGAATTTTTCGTTTAAAGTGTCATTGAGTCCAATTCAGCATTATTTTGCATGAAATATTCCTCTCTTTCTTTGCAGGTGTGAAAGGAAAGGGGAATAAAGGTAAGTCCATTAGTATAAATCTGAAAGCTTCATTTCGTAGGTTATCATCCAAACTTTGATTACCGTTCGCAGTTCCTCTTTTTTGGTGTAATTTGGATTTAAAAAAAAACAGATATTAGTCTGCTGCAGGCTTATGCCTAGTCTGTTCACTTTGCCCCTAAATCACATTATGGCTATATCATTTCATCGACCTTGTTTGGTATCAAAGGAATGAGGTTTTCCTAAAGGATTCAGTTGGCAAAATGTATTGTTGTGTTTTGCTTCCCGTCTATCGAATGACATAATGCTCTTCTCCCTCCGCACTGCATGTTTTTCCAACAATTGATTGGTTACATTCGACCACATCATGGGCGTAGATCACGGGGGGGGGGGGGGGGTTTAAGGGGTACACCCGACAGGTTTTAACTTTTTATATATACAAAAATGTATTTGTGCACAAACGTATATGGAAGTACGACCCAGCTGCAGTATCATACCCCCAGGTCTGAGAACGTGTCTACGCTACTGGCCCATATTGTGAACATCTTGTACTTTGCCTTGTCCGATTTCATTTCCGCAAAGGACAACCGGCGGCCGGATTTGCACTACGGCGGAGACACTCTCTTGGTCATGGGACACTTCAGTGCCTCAACCGGTGCCGACAGGGGCGGCTGCGAGACGTGTATTGGTCCCCATGGGTCTGGTATCATGGGTCAATATGGCACTAGGGCTTCTTGGTATTTCAAAGGGTCGGGGACCTAGGGCATGTTTGATTAACACACGGGATTCCAGATCTGCGGATCCACGTCGCATGCAGGGTATGCTAAAATGGGATCCAGATCAGTAGAATCCGTGATCTTGTGCGTTAAACAAACAGGCTCTCAGAGTCGTTGGCTCTGCGCTTGGAGCGGCATCGCTGGACTTGGTATTCAAATACCGGCGTTGTTGCGAAGGAGATCGATCATGTTCTTGTGGACGGTCGATGGAAGATTCCTCAAAACTGCCGGCTTTTTCGGGATGAAGCTGTGTCGAATGATTTTGCGCGCGAGCTTCGTGATCGGCTTGGGGATGCCCCTCGGGAGGACCCGGAGTTTCTTCAAAGTCATCACTCTGTCAAAGTGGTCAGGAGGAGCTTTATCTCTGAGGGTACGCTCAGACTGATAGAGAAGAGTCGGGAGGCTAGACCGAGATGTCGACCTAGAGGCGAGGAAGTTGAGGCGCTTGGCCATGCAATCCCTTAGGGCTGACAGGAGGCGCATGTAGGCCCCCTACGGTCTGTGTGTGAGCGGATCAAAAGTCACCTATAAATGGACGGGGGATTCTGGGGCGCTTACAGGGGGATTCGTGCATTGCGTTCCTCTAAGTCTGTCTAGGGGGTAAGCTCGGTCAGGTCTGCAAGCGGCAAGTTTCTGAAGGAGGAGTCTGAGGTGAGGGCTTGTTGGGCACCCTACTTTGAGCAGTTGTACCGTGCTGATCCACCGGCTACCCGTCTGAATATCTCGAATGCACCATTGGTTGCTGACCCACCGATCAATTCTGACCCACCTACGATTATGGAAACGAGGGCTGCGAAGAACAGTCTGGATTCTGAAATTTGGGAAGGCGGTGGGGATCTGTGGTATTCATGCAGAATTCCTAAAAGCTGGTGGGGACAGTGCAGTTGAGGCGTTGCATGACATACTAGGTTCGGTATGGACCACTGGCGAGATCCCATCTGAATGGAAGAGGGGCATTACAGTTCCTAAGATTCTTCTAGCCAGGATTCCACCTCACCTGCTTGAGCAGTCTGGGTTCACTCAAAAGAGATCAACACTTGACCGTATTGTTGCCCTGTGTGTCCTCTTGGAGCGCATGCACTAGTAGCATAGTTTCTTTGCAGCCTATATCGATCTCCGCAAGGCGTTTGTCTCGGTGGATCGAGATGCCCTCTGGCGGCTTCTGCGTTTCCGCGGGGTACCGCAGACTCTGATTACTCTTCTGTTCAAACTATACTCAGATACCGGGAGTGCCGTGGGGTGTGGGCTTCAGTCTCCGAGTTCTTTCCAGTTTCGACTGGTGTGGGACAAGAAAGGCTTGAGGCTTCTAAACTTTTAACCAATTGTATTGGGCTATGGGGAGGATGGTGGAGGAGCTGCTGGTGGACGCTCTTGGGGGCACTGAGCTCCGAGTTCGAGTGAAAGTGTCTTGGGTTATAACCAATTAAGATATAGGTCTTCAATGACATTTGGGGGATTCACATCAGTCAGTCCCCTTATACGATGAAAATGTGGAATTGGTTGATAGGATCACTCATCTCGGTGGTGATACCCAGGCTGTTATCATGAAGTCAACAAGTGGATTTGTAGGGCTTGTGGGGTGATGGACTCATTGGACCGGTCTGTATGGCGTTCGCGATATCTATGCAAGAGAACAAAGATTCGGGTCTTCAGGGCCCTGGTCTTGCCTGTCTTATTCTACGATTTTGAAACATGGACCTTGACTGGGAGCCTGGGGAGACAACTCAATGGGAGACTTTTGGAGAGTCAGTCTTGAGTCAACAGCGCAAACCATGTTTGCGCAATTGTGAGCATACGCGCGTTGTATTGCGCGTGCGTGCGCGTGCGCTGTTGACTTGAAGACCGGTTCTCCAAAGTCTCCCATTTCTTTCTTCTGTACCGGGTCTCTGAGGAGGATCCTTGGTACCGCTGGTCGGACCGTGTCAGGGAGAGTCAGATGAGACCTATTACTAACATGATACGTGAGCGTCAGATGCGACTATACGGTCATGTGGCTAGATTCCCTGCGAGTGATCCTGCCAGGCGGATTCTCTCTCTGAGAGAGCCTACTAGTAGGACTCGCCCGGTAGGGTGTCCGCATGACGCGTGGTTGCGTCAGATGGATTGTTATTTTGCTGAGATGGGGATAGGTTGCATGGCTGCATGGGGGATGTCCATCAGGAGACTGAAGGAGTAACGCTCCTACTGATTAATTGATTGGTTGATTGACCACACTGTGAACATTTTGAATCTTGCGTTGTGCAATGGCGAAAAATCAACCTTTATCTTTTTATCAAAACACGCAATTCCCCTCGAATAAAATGTGCTGAAATGTCAAATATGCATATGATTTTTGAAACAGTGTTTGCTGTAAAATTATCTCAAATGCAATACGTCACTTTTCTCCATTCATTGTTTCAGGTTAAATTTGCTACGGAACAACGAACCGGAACATCCTGACGACGTTTGCCACTATAATACTAGTACTACGTTTTTAATTTAGATAGTGGGAAAGGGACAGTTCACTTAATTAAGATGTTAGTTTAAAAATCGATTAACGCACATAGAGTACACGATAAGAAAACAGTATCACTAGTGTTATCTTTTTTGGTTCGTAATTTATGGTCAAGTTGAAATTTATGGGTTGAATGGTTTTATCAGTATATTGTTGTCAGCTGTTTTTTACAGCAATAATAATAATGATGATAATGTAAAAAAATAATTGATTCTTTATTCACGTGGTGTAAAGGTGACACATTTGGCAAAATAAAAAAAAATATTTCAAATATTTCGGCCAAAATCAATTTAGGGTATTGAAACGGACAGGCTGGCTGGTGAATTTAATATTTCCAAATCAGATGAAACCAAAGACACCATTTAAATCAAGAGCAACTATCACCCAAGCGGTATTGTTCACGTTTTCACGAAGAGATGAATTTAACAAAAATGCACGTTCTTCTATTGGGAAAAGAAAACGCTTGTGGGTTTTTGAATCTTCGGTAAAATGCAAATATCTATGAACGTTTATTACTCCACAATGAAGTGGACTATTTAGTACAGCGTGTAGTTGTAACTTCTCAGCTTAACATTGGTATACAAATTCGATACACATGTTCTCTAAAAGTAGGCGAAATTTTTACATTTAAAAAGGGACAAACCTCAAAGTGGATTTTTCCACTACGTGGGCAAATTCGTCTCTTCGTGAAAACGCTGACGAAGTATGGTGTCGGTTTTGAGTGAACACATTGTCTATTCATAAACGTTGTCCAATAATATTCCATGATATTCTATCCAATAAATCTGTTTATCCATTTAAATATATTCACCGTCCTCTGAATTCAACCAAATTCCATCGACCCAGTATTGGCCAAACTGAAAGTCCCCCAAATCTATGTGAGCCCAATTTCTTTTTAACCGTAAATTAACTCTACCTAAACAATTAGCCTAGTAAGTATTGGCATACTAAAGATTTAATCTAAAGATGGCGTTTGTTTTCCAAAAACCAAAACAAAATGATGTAGCCTAGTTTCGAATATTGTTTGTCACTTTCTTTGTCCTTACTAGACTAAACGTATGTATTAAAAACGGTAATGGTAGTAAAATGGTAACAGGTATTACTAAGGTGGTAAGTTATATTAAGTATGATAAACAAATTATTTAGTCTTATCTTAGTCTTATTCAGAAAGCTAAAAGAAAAACAGTAAATATCAGTAAATATATTAGATTTTATTCCCGAAATGCATGGATAGCACTAACTCTTACTAAATCAACCTTGACAATTAGTCGTTTTACATCATAAATGCAACATTGACAATATCTGAATGAACCACTCAAACAAATTCTAACGTTAACATCGATATATTAAATGGTTTTCCATTTGGCACAGCGACCAGTGTCTGAGGTACATTGATCCCCCAGAATCCGCGCTTAGCATTATAATTATATAAGGATTCAATTAATTGATTTGAATTAAACTTCAAATGAAAAAAGAAACTGCTGTCCATTATCATAATAGAATTATCATAACATGTTACAAACTATCTGGAAGAATGCTGCAATACGATTGGGGCTATTCCTCTGATGGTCAGTTTGCTTGTGATCTTACAATATAACTCAAACTGAATCCCGAATATGCATCCTAAAATACAAGTCAGGGAAAGGGGACGTTTCGTTATTAACTTAGTTTAATTTGGTTTTGTTTTGAGTTTATTTCATTTGGAGTTTACAATCATTACGATTTAATTTCATTCATTAGATGTTTTGGTGATGGGATTTCAGTCATATTAAATTCAGCAAGCATTAAACCTGTGCCATTCCAACGCGTCTCCTTTATAAATACCGTTGTTTTGCCTAATTCTATACACTCTCATTAATTAGTGGGGTTGCGAGCTGATTTGCTTAAGAGATAATATCATACTTTGGTTTTTGTCAACGAAATGCAGATTCATGGGCAAAAATATCAAAGAAGATACAGTAACAGTCATTCTGTTAAATGTCCAGTCCTATACGGTGCTAACATTTTGAGGAAACGGTGCAAAACGCCCCCGGTATTTTCAAATATTTTCACAGGAGTTTTATACTCCCTGAGATGAAAACTACTTTGTACTTGGAGACTTTTGGCGAGGGCTGTCGATAGAGGGCAGCATACAACCAGTCTCGTGAAAACTTTTGTACACGCTTTAATTACGGCGGTTATCCAAAAACTCTCAAAAAGACGCAGGAAAATACATTGAGCATTAAATTCAGGACATTTACAATTAATATTTAGATTCACATTGCCACCCACCCCGACTCCAATGACCGAAAACACAAAGTGAGGTAAAATTCTTGTGTTTGGCGAGAAATAATGTGGTTGGCCTCGCTTGCCAAAGTAAAAACTCACAAAACATAAAGCTGTTTGCTTTGGGCCACCAAGACCGTGTGTTACTCTTTTGGTGGCCAATCTCCATAGATTCTGCATTTGTTTGTTCTTGGGGAACTCATGTCCTCCCCTGCCACTACAACCGGTCACTGCCCAAATATTCGTGTACAAAAGCAATGACAACATATTCGAGACACTTTTCTTCTCGAGCCCGGTGAAGCGCGCCCTCTTGAGATTAACAATGGTTATTCAAAAGTCTCCCATTTATTTTGATAAATACAGCATTTTAGCCAGACATTTTCAACGGTATGTTTCTACCAACAGCATACCCTGTACGTTATTGGTAAATCTGTTAAGATCTTTGTTTAGGTGTGTTACCAAAATACGATAGTACATTTAAGAGAGCCACTTTGACACCCCTTTCGAAATACATGTAGTACCCTTTGGAGCTCTCCGTGGCACAGTTGCCATTATTGTAGCTCATAGTTGTACGTATTTCCTAATTGAACTTCTAAAGGAAGGTGGGACCATGATCATGATTGATCTACTGCAAATTGAGGAGTTGGTCTGATCTGTTGGTACATGATCATATATCCACTCGCCTTTCCATTCCTGCTGTTTTCAAGAGAAACCTGAGGATTTGCAGTATTATACAGTAATCTGAGCACGCGGTTTTGAAGAGCGCCATCTATTGAGTAAAACAAGAAACTGTGGTGGTATTTATCGATCTAAATGCACTAAAACTCCGGCTTGTTGGTGCGTGGTGTACTGGTGGGCGATTTATTCCTGAAAGAAACACGGATTTAGAAGAATATTCAGCATGAATTACAACATGCCCCGGATTTCCCCACAGGTCTTTCGCTCATGATTAGCTTTCCAGCTTCCCAGATTTCAATAAAAGATAATTGGTGGTGTACATAATAAACTGACACCACCACAGTTTCTTGTTTTAATCAAAAGAGGGCGCCATTCAAAACCGTGTGCTCGAATTACTGTATACAGTAATCCGAAGAAAACGTAAAGACGCTTGATGGCGCCACACTGCAACACTGCAATGGTGTCAGTATGGATGCACTGCACTAAATAGCTGCGAAGCTGATAAACATTTTGAGTTTCCATTTGTGGGGGTCATGCAAGTAACGTTTTTTGTGATATCGAGTGGATATTGCACATGATCACAACCTGGGGGGATGGGGTCAGTGCTTCCAGCTATTGTTCAGAATTGAGAAATTTTGGCTTGAAATGTGGCCTTGTTTAATGTGAAGGGTTGCTTCGAGAAAAACCGGCAGCAAGTGGGATTTGAAAATGTGGGATGGGTGGGTTTTTTTTTCTTGTGGCAGTATTAAAGCAACAAAATCTCAGTGAGAATGAAATTAACTATCATTTGCAGTATTGTACCCAAAACTGAGACTCGTTGCACACTGCCCAATAACATTTTAAGTTTGATTGAAATCTGGCAAGCCGGAAGGCTAATCATTAACAAAACCTTTGAGGAATAAATCGCGCGCCAAGTATTCAGCATGAATTTGCATATAGACCTATAAACAACACAGCAGTTATCATTTTGATCAAAAGAGGGCGCCATTCAGATATTGTTATACGTATTACTGTACACGTATAAGCTGATTTGTTTACATCACACTGAAGCCTTTGTAATTGGTAACTAAAATGGCAAGATCATCAGTTTAAGATGACGTTGCAATAAGCATTTCACTGTCTGTGTGAAGACAATACTTATTTAGTTTCTGTGTAAAGCAGATCGAGTGTACCGTACAGTAAACATTCGGTAACAATCACGGTCACATGTTGCCCTGGTAGGGCAACACACCTAGTACCTGGGCAACAAAACATTTGGCCAACATGTTACCGAGATGTTGATGAGATGTTGTTGAAACAATGAGCGGAAATGAGCCTTTGGATGGCTAATTTTTCAATTAAGTTGCGATATCGTGCATTGCAGCTTTCTTTTTGGTGTTGTCCTGTTTGCATGTGACATCACACAGAGGGCAACATGCTATGATTAGGGTTTTCTCGTTGTCTTTAGACCACTCCGTAGCTGCCATTTTGTCCAAATCACACTAGGTCAAGTGACCTAGAGCCTACAACTGATTGGTTAATGTCGGCGAGATAAATGCATTTCCATTTACGTCAACATCTGAGTAACAGTTGGGCGACATGTTACCCAACTCGCTTTGCTCTGTGGACACTGTCAATATTTTCAGCAACAAGAAACCTGGGCAACATGTTACCGAGAGTGTTACCTAAAACGTCGACAGTGCATACATTCTGCTTTAGTGTGCGCAGGAGTGGTTCTATGGATAAGGAGTAAAATAACTAGAGAGAGGGCATCTTTGCAAGATATGAGCCAGATACTTTCATGAAGCTTTGCAAGTTATTGTGCAGCAATTCAATATAGACGAAATCGCTTTTTAAGGCCAATGGCATTTAGAACTTAAAACGTTGTCGAATTTCTTCTGATCTATATTGTGAGAGGGGCATTTTTTAGAGTTAGCTTTTATTCCTTACAATCTTTTATCAAAATAGTGTTGTCATGGACCATGAAAGGTGTAGGTATACATTTGATAGTATGAATGATATTTCAGTTCATTCTATTGGCCAGGATGTCTTACGAATATTTTGTAATCAGTGTTCACATTGGGGCACTTGTTTACATTGACTGTTTGTATAGCACGAGGGAGTGTTTGGTGTTTATTTTGTGGTGCGTGTCGGACTTTGGGTGTGGTAGGCCTATTATTTTCCGGCACAACACAGTTCCCCCAGGACATTGAATTCAGCCCAGACTTCCCGCCCATTCTTCAAGGTCCAGTGCACACATAACCAACCAGGATCCAGCTACACGTTCCGCTGCACTGCATTCAGTCTTCCTTCATAGCCGATCTTGCAGTCCGGTCCAGCATGCTCTCTCCTGAGGATGACCACAGCACACTGGTCAGAACGTTGAATCTACACTCATGGTTCTAGAACCACGTTTCTTCCCAAAAGAGTACATGGTGTATCCGCAGACCTTCCATCGCATGTAACTTTCACCATGCAAAGCTTTCACGTTTCGTGTTATGTAGGCCTAGCTCACTTTATAGCACCACTGCGGAGATCTTCCCAACCACACAGGTAAGAGTTTAATCCCATTTTTCAATATATTCCTTTCCAGGAATATGACTATAAGTATATAGCCCTAGAGGCCTAGGCCTAAAGAACGACACCCAGACGGTGCATCCATCCTGCATTCCAAGCAGCGCAATAAAATTAAGGCATGGATTCAAAATAGTCTGGTACCCGTTTTCCGTTTAGAATTGTTGTTATCTTTTCCGAAGGGCATACAAGAAAGGTGAGAAAAAGGACGCACCATGAATAAGGCCTACTAGGGCCATTTACGACAACGATGAATTAGTCTTGGGCTTTGGCTCCGTCGTCTAAAAGCTGAAAATACAGGTTGTGAATTTTCCCTGAGGTTGAAGTTCCGTTTTTTTCTTCGTAATAGAGATGTACGTCGAAACCGAACCCCGAAACCTCGATTTGTATATCTGTTACTTTAAGATGGCCCTCACCGGCGAGGTTCGTTTTCCTACTGTTCAGCATAAATCGCAGTATTGTCAACAGAGGGCGGCATACATAGTACCGTCACAACGAATGGATGCACCACACTAAATAGTGTCCCCGTTGACTTTAGTGTAAAATACCTCAACTTCACAGTTCAAAAAATTCCATCCAGAAGTCTCTCAGTGTTTGGTGCAATAATTCAAAACAAAGTTTGAACCCTCATCCGCCCGATTCCTTTCAATTTTTGGATTGTTAGCGGATCAGATTTTTTGCTAATTGCCCCAAGAAAAAAAAACACCCCCAAAATGTGCATTTTCCCAAACCAACTTGCAGCCGGTTTTCATGAAGTAACCCACCACGTTCAAACTAATGTATGGCCACATCTTAAGCCACGATTTCTCAAGTCTCCACAACAGGCTGAAGCACTGAACCCCCAGGTTGTGATAACCCGTCATAATTACACAATATATTAATTGCACGACCCCCCCCCCCCCCCCAATTGCGTATTTTAAAAACATTTGAGGGTACACACAATAATTATGATGATCAGCTCTAGCTCAGCGCATTGATTTTTGAGCTATTTAGTGTGGTGCACCCGAATGACTGTCTTTTTCCTTTCGAGCTCTGGTAACGACGCAGGAACATCTCGGACTCGGTAGACTATGGCCCTACCTGAGCTACACACATATCATGTGAATGGACAGAAGTGTTTTGACGAAGACAACTCGCATCGTACTAGACTACTATATAATCATGGGAGACTTTTGGAGAGAGCTGTCGAAAGAGGGCAGCAAACTACTAGTCTCCTGAAAAGGTTCGTACACGAAATTGTTTTTGGCCAATGGGAGACTTTTGGAGAGGGCTGTCGATAGAGGGCAGCAAACTACCAGGCTCCTTAAAACTTTTTTACACGCTGTAAGTACGGCGGTTGTCCAAAAACTCACCGGAAGACGCAGGAAAATACTGTGAACATTAAATTCAGGCCATTTACAATTAATTTTTATATTCACAACAGCCGCCCATCACGATTTCAATGGCCGAAAACACAAAGTTAGGGGAAATTCTGATGTTTGGTGAGGAATAATGTGATAGGCTTCGCTTGCAAAGTAAAAACTCTGTGCACAAAACGGAATGCTGTTTGCCGTGGGCCACCGTGATCATTTGTAATTCGCCCTTTAGTGGCCAATCTCCACAAATTCTGCATTTGTTTGTTCTTGGGAAACTCATGTCCTCCCCTGTCACCACAACCGGACACTGCACAGTATTTACCAGGCATTTTCATTGCGATTATTTACGCCTGTTGTGTTTACGATGTTCATT